>APFE030198766.1:43582-229701 GCA_000404065.3 Pinus taeda | reverse complement strand
ATCTGTTCTACCTCAAAATCAAAAGTAGCAGCAACAGATAAAAGTAATCTAATAGAAGTTACCTTGGCAACAGGAGAAAAAATATCACCAAATCAATTCCCGGCACCTGGGAATAACCTTTTGCTACCAACCGAGCTTTGTATTTCTCCACCTTCCCTTCTGCATTTGTCTTCTTCTTGAACACCCATTGCTGCCAATGGGTTTCCTTCCAGCCGGCAACTCCACCAGATCCCAAGCCTCATTTTTGTGCAAAGATGCCATTTCATCAACCATGGCCTCTTTCCAGAGTTTTCCATCCTCTGAATCCACTGTTCCTTCACAGTTCTGGGATCATCATCAGTAACAGACAAAGCAAAGTTTGAACAGAAAGCAGATGGACTATACCTTTCTGGCTGCCTTCTTTCTCGAGCTGATCTTCTCACAGCCAGAGTTTGTGGCTCTTCATCTTCTGATGCCTCCTCTGCTACAGAGTCTGATTCTTCCTCCTTTAGTTCAAACTCTATCTTCACAGGTTCCTTTGGTTGGACTTCATGTTTGATAACATTTTTCACCTCTCTGAACACCACATCGCGACTGTACACAACCTTCCGTGTGACTGGGTTCCAAAGTTTATAACCCTTTAAACCATCCTTATACCCAATAAAGATGCACTTTTCAGATTTACTATCCAACTTGGTTCGGCTTTCCTTTGGAACATGTACATATGCATCACATCCAAATACCCTCAGATGTTAAAGAGAGGGTTTCTTACCAGTCCATACTTCTTGTGGAGTCTTATCATCCAACGCTGATGAAGGTGACCTGTTGACCAGGTAACATGCAGTATCCACCGCCTCTGGCCAGAATTCCTGTCCTAACCCGGCACCACTAAGCATGCTTCTTGCCCTTTCCATCAATGTCTTATTCATTCTTTCTGCAACTCCATTTTGCTGAGGTGTATATGGAGTAGTCTTCTGCCGTGCTATACCACACTTCTTACAGAATTCTTCAAATTCCCTGCTACAGAATTCTCCACCATTACCTGTCCTCAGCACCTTTATCTTCTTCTCTGTCTGATTTTCCACCAGAGCCTTAAATTCTTTAAACCTGTCAAAGACTTCAGATTTCTTCTTAAGGAAATATATCCATGTATTCCTTGAGAAGTCATCTATAAATGATACATAGTACAGAGACTTACCCAGTGATAGAACCTTGACAGGTCCAAACACATCACTGTGCACAAGCTCTAATATCTGTTTCGCCCTCTTACCACCAGAGGGAAAACTCACACGATTCTGCTTCTCGTATACCCAATTTTCACAGAAATCAGAATCCAGAGAGCTATTACTCATACCTTCTACCATACCTTTACCATGAAGTATTTGAAAGCCCTTCTCTCCAATATGTCCAAGCCTTTCATTCCATAGTATGGTCTTCTCTCGAGAGACCACTAAATTTTCAGCTCCACTTTCAGGAACCACAAAACTATTGCACCCATCAACAACAGTGCTACCTTGCAGCTTGTACAGAGTTCTAATCTGAACTCCCCACATCAATACCAATGCTCCCCGAACCATCTTGTAGGTATCTTTATTGAACACTTTATTTACGCATACATCATCCATCTTACTTACAGAAATCAAATTTCTAGCCAATGCAAGAATATGTAGAACACCCGAAAGTGTTCTAACCCTTCCACCTTGCAACTTCAACTTTACTTTTCCGCGACCAACGATTCTAGCCTTCCTATCATCCCCCAAGAAGACATCACCACCATCGTATTTCTCATACTTGCAGAACCACTCTCTATGGGGAGTGAAGTGAAAGGATGCACCTGAGTCAATCAACCATGCCTCATGATCTACATGTGTACTTGAAGAAGCCAAGTACACATCCCCACCATCATCTGGGGTGGTTTTCGCCTCTACAGAAGGAGCATCATCAGATCCCTTTCCTTTATCAGGAGCTTTAGATTTACAGTCTCTTTTGAAGTGCCCTTCCTTTCTGCATTTCCAGCACACCACCTTTACAGGTTTTCTTGGAGATTTAGATCTCCCTCTAGATTTAGATCTCCCACTCGATGACTTATTTTTGTTTTTGTTTTGGGACCGTCCTTGTATAGACAAGGCATCACCATTCTGGCTCTCCATATTTTTTCGTCTCATCTCCTCCGTCAGCAAGGCTAAGACTATTTCATCAAACTGCAAGGCAGTTACATTTCTACCTATTGCAATAACCAGAGTATCCCACGAATCTGGTAGAGAACACAACAAACTGATGCACTTATCTTCTTCTAAAATTTTAATATCAACAGATTCTAACTGACTTACCATAGTATTAAATGTATTCAGATGCTCTGTCACCAAGTCTCCATCTTTCATCCTCAGGTTATATAGTTTTTTCCACAAGAACAGTTTATTCACCAGAGTGTTAGATTGGTACAAAGTCCCTAACTTGTCCCACAATGCCTTTGTTGTAGCTTCCCCTGATACATTCAACAATACTGAATCTAAGACACGCAATCGTATTGTGCTTTTTGCCTTCCGATCCAAATTCTTCCATTCTTCATCAGACAATCTCGTTGGTTTAGCATCCGGATCTACTACGATCCACTGATATTTATCCACCAATAGATCCTCCATCTTGAGTTTCCACAACTCAAAACTCTGACTATTAAATTTCTCGATCTCTATCTTTCCACTGCTCGCCATCTTCTTTTACCACCAGAATTGATCTCGCAGATCTCCCACTAAACAGGGTCTACCATAGGCCCGAGCGAAACCCCTCAGCAACAAAGGCGTCCCCTTGAAGCCAAAACTGCTCTAATACCAAATGTAGGTTTTAACCCTATACATAAATTACTTGCATACGAATTCTAAAACATAGAAAATAAACAATGCTTGAGCATAACACATAAAACACATATACACAGAGATTTTCCTCTAGATCCCAAAACCAGGACTACCAGCTTAATTTTTCATTATGTTCCTTTCAATGTTATAATACATATTTATACATGCTGAAGCATCCAATACTATGGACCGAAAACCATCGCGTCCAAAAAAAACATGTGCGAAAATCATGCACAAAACCATAGGTGGGTCCACCCAACCTAATATATGGTCCAAAACCAAAATTTTGTGGGGCACTGCCCCAGACCCCATAAAGTGGGGTTACGAGTATGCCTTAAATCCCCTCGAAGAGGGGCTCCACCCCTGCTCTAACCCCTTGGTTAACTACATGATCTAATCGTGGAAAAAATATAACAAAACCCAACATATATATTATAAATAAGACATAAAAAATATAAAAAATATAAATACATTGTAAATATATTAAAAAAGAAATTAATAGAACCACCGTAGATGATATTTTGTTACCCTTGAGGTTTATCCTAGGCATTTTCATTTGGGGCTCCTTCCTTGGGAAAAACCTTTGGGGGTGACGTGGAGCACCACATTAAAATGGGGAAAAGTTTTAGAATGTAGTGTATAATATAAAAAGGGAGGAAAAGCATGTTTAAACTTTAGTGGAGAGGGGGCCCACTATCCACCACATGGACCCCCTCCTCCTTTGTCTCTTTCATGTGACTTTTTCTCCACCATGTATCACACTCACACTATGAACCATACATGGACCATTCCATATTTTTAATATGAAATTTATTTTAAATTTTAAACTTTTAATTTTTATTTATTAAAACCACAAAAATAATAAATCATGCCCCTGATTTTTATAAAAAATTCAAACTTCAACCAATTTTAATACTTCAACTTCAGATGATCATATCTCGATTCATATTGCACCAAATCACGCATATGGTTCGTCAGAAATATTTTTTAGTGAATAATAATTTAGCAGTGGTTATTTGGCCAAATCCAGTAATTTAATGCCCCCAAAAAAATTAGTAGAAATAAAGGTTATGAATTTATAACAAAGAGAGAAATTTTGAGTTTGTTTTGGATGAATTTCATTTGTCAATATTTTATTATTGTTTCCAATTCATTTCAAATTACTCATTTTCCAAGGAAATATTGAAAATAAATAATGGAAAGCATCAATTTGTTTTGATTAATTTATTAAATTGAATTTTAATTTGTTTGATTGATTTTAGCAGATTTGGAAATTTAAGTTTTTTGTTTTTCATTTTAAATTGGTTTTTACTTTTCCAAGGGATTAGGATTAGAAATTGTTCCAAGGGATTAGGATTTGGAGCTTCAAAGAAATAGGATTAGAGCAGCAAAAGAGAAAAAGAGTTAGGGGTTCCAATTCTCTGCAAAAAGATAATTTTACGCTATTGTAAAACACTGATTTTTTATGAAATCTGTTATATATGGGACCAACAAAGAGAGAACTCTTTATTCTTGTAACAAATTATTGTGCACTATTTCTAGCATTAGAGACTTAATATAGGGATTATTCGCCCTTATTTATTCTCTATTTTTATATGTATGAATTATCTTTTCCAACATTATTGTTAGATTAAAATGATTTATGGTTGTTTTGAATCACTGTTAATCTACCTTACATGATT
The DNA here is from genome assembly GCA_000404065.3 of Pinus taeda. Lineage (NCBI taxonomy): Eukaryota > Viridiplantae > Streptophyta > Pinopsida > Pinales > Pinaceae > Pinus > Pinus taeda. The sequence continues at coordinate 225,188 of APFE030198766.1, read as the reverse complement.
GAACAAAGATGGATTGAGGACTGATTATGGAATTTAGGTAAGATTTTATGCATTAAGCTTCTAGCTAGCTATCAACTTAGTGCCATATTTGTTTTGGTATTATTTTTGTCATCCTATTTGGACTATTCCTGTGTCTTGAAATGATCTATTGGATTGATTGCATTTCAATTTAAATTTAGATATATGTACAACATAGATATGATAACTATTTATCAGATATTTCTATGTGCATATTTGTTTAAATAAGTAACAGGTTGATGAGCCTCATCATTGGGTAATTATATGGGCCTTAATTCACTTCCTAGCTTAGTCAAACCAACTATTCTCACAACTTATTGCATACTTTTGATTATATTTTGTTTATAAGATGAGTTAGAGTTGGATATTTTTCTTTGTGGTCTAGTATGCATTTAATGTAGGATTAAAGGATAAAAGCAAAGAATTTTGGCAAATACCTTGGTCAAAACTCGAATGGGACAAGGGAGAGGAATTATAGGAGGCAAATCCTCCTCATTGACTACCCCTCCATTCAAATATTCCTCCATCAGCTCGGAGTGAAAACAATCAAATCATGAGGACTAGAAGGCAGCCGAGCAAGTGAAAATCAAAGCACCAGTTTATCTCGAGTTTAGGAGCCAAGCCTCCCTAATTTTAAGGAAGTCGTTGGAGACTTCAGATGTATAAGTAGAGAGGCCTAGGACCTCAGTAGGATTTAGATTTTTTATTGTAAAACTCTACTCTATTTTTGAGTTGCAAGACTTGTGACAATTTTTTATGTAATCCATGGTTTTGATAATAAGAATGAGTTTTGTTTTGAGCCAGCATTGAGTTAACTCAGAGGGCTGAAGCTCTTGGGTTAGGGCCCAACCCCAGCAGCCAAGGATCCTCTTTATTGTACATGTATGCTAGCATAGGTTCCTAGTTTAATTGTTCATTTGCTTAAGTAGCAGCATTTCCATTACAACAGTGTAGAGTAGATTGGTTGTGTTTTAGTTTTCTTCCATTTGTGCCTTATTTCAATTAGCGGGTTAGCAAGGAGAAAAAGATCCCCATAAGGTTTTCAATAGATGTCTCGGCCTCACCTCATCCCTCTGGGACCATGACTTGAGGAAGAGACCCTTCAACAACCCCAAAAACATAGATTTCCAGTTCTTGCATGAGCTCTGGAGTTTGTTGTCTTGATTGAATACTTGGTTCATTTCGTTGTCATCTTTTCCCATCACTCTCTTTCTGTAATAAGATATCACTCATATTCTCATTTCCTTCAGCACTTTCTTCATGCATAATATATGAGGAAGCTAATAAATCACATCTTAATTAGATTATACCCATGGATTTCCTTACCATCCGATCCACAACGAACGTGACCAATCACCATCAACCGCATGTTGCATAACTAACGTATTCATTTCAATGTTTGAATTTAGGCACTCCAAATCTCCTCCGTCGATCTGTTTCTCTTGATCCAATGACTATCGCGTCACTCGCTCGCCAACTAGCCTGGCCAATCTCCACCATTGATCAATCCCGCATGATCCAATGACTATCACGCAATCTCGCGTGAAGTCTTTCACGAGTGATATCTGATTGAGAGTGTGCGAGAAGAGTGGTTGTCCTGTGCTATGTGTCACCCACTTAGGTTAATCACGTGAAATTTAGGAATATTGCTTAAAGCTCTTAGGGCACGTGAGGTACTACTTACCACCTATGAATACTGCTCCATTGTGTCACCCACTTGCAAACTAGCTTGGCCGATCTCCACCGTTCATCAATCCCGCATGGTCCAACGGCTATCACGCAATCTCGTGTGAAGTCTTTCACAACTAAGAGCGCACGAGAAAAGTGGTTTTCCCATGCTACATGTCACCCACTTAGGCTAATCATGTGAAATTTAGGAATTCCGCTTACATCTTTAGGGTGCGCAAGATACTGCTTACCACCTATGAAGACCGCTCCATCATTCTGCACATTTTCCATCCTTTTGTCGACACATGACTTGATGTGATCCATCCATCTATTAACATAATCTCCTGCGATAAGATCTCCACCACTCATATTTTTTTGATCTTGTTCGTTGATCCGACTGATCCAATGGTTCCTGTGCACTGTTGCTTCATTACTTCTTCCTTTCACTTATTTCGATCTTCGATTGCTCTTCCACTTGGCTCCTCCCGAACTTTGTTCTATGTATTATTTAAACACTACCACTCCTGAGCTTTGATTTGTTTATTCAATCAGACTCCAACACTGTCAGTTCACCGCAATACTCCTCTGAGCACTGTTGTCTCTCAGATTCTTTTTGAATTCCCTGCACACTTATGTTATGTAGAATTACTCTAATCCACACATAGTTCATAATTCAATTACTCAATACACACCACACAAACACTCCATAGACCTTCTAGCCATCCTCAACCACCTGTCACATCCACAAGAACAATTAAATGCATGCTTGATTTTACCAAAAAAGTGAAAACAGATTTAGTGTAGTTTCCTTTCTTACACATTAGTATAGTTTTATGCTCTTTACTTCTGTAACTTAGATAGCAACATTAGGTTAGTGTTGATTTAGCAATTCTACTTAGCATAGATGTTTAAATGGTTAATTAGGATAAGGTGTGATTTAGCATTACATGTTGTTTTCTTCATTACTATAGAAGAGTAGCTCTCTTAGAATAGATTTTCTCTTCTTCCATCAAACAATCAACCTTCTTCTGACTCTATAGAAGTCTAGCTTGGAACCCCTGGGGTCTCTTGCCAGATGAATAGTTGCAACAGGTAGGACCTTCACTTTTACTTGTGCATATAGCACTGTCACCTCCAAGTTTTTATGAACCCCGGGTTGATAAGTAAAGTTGGTAGCCCAAGAGTTGCAACATCCTTGCTGCAATACTGGTGCTCATCAATTTTTGGCGTCATTACCAAGGAGGTTTCTGAGTAGAATGTGAGTACTACTTTATTTTCTTCTATTTCTAGTATTCAATTTTCTGCCATTAGTTTATTTCTACAAAAGTAATCTAGTAGCTTCCTTTCTTTCAGTTGTCATTATCTACTTTCCTTTCCATTCTGCAAGTAGAATTTCAATTCAGCAAGTAACTTTTATTTCTGTCAGTAGTTTTCATTCAATCGACAATTTTATTTCTACAAAGCACTTTCTAGTTCAAAAAATCCTACAAAAACCAACCCAAAAACATTTCCTTTCATGCCTCTTAGGAATAGGGACAATTTAGGAAAATTCTTGCCAAATACCCCCACTACATCCAACAGCCAACCTTCTCTCTTCTTTGGTGGCTGTGAACTGTTGGAACCTTAGGTGAGCAACCTGACAAATTTGAATAACCTACAGCGGAAGAAGAATAAGAAGAACCCATTCCTATTGAACCAATGGCTGAAAACCGAAATGACAGAGGGAATAGAGAGAGAGTTGAGGGTGCCTTCCCCATCAGGGAAACAAATGGGGACACCAATATGAAGAATATAAGCTCCTCTACCCTACCTCATTTCCATGCCCTAGCCACAAAGGACCCTAACACTTTCCTATTTGATTTTGTTGTTATATGCCGAACCTATGACTATACAGATGATGAGAAAAAGTTAAAATTGTTTCCATCTACCCTCAAGGATGCAGCATTCCACTGGTTCATGGGTTTACCTGGAGATAACATCACAACTTGGGCTAAGACACAACAGGATTTTAACAACAAATATCGGGACTACTATAGGTCAAATGATACTAAAGAAGATATTTTCAGGATGACCATGGGCCAAGATGAATCCTTTGAAGACTACAAGGAAAGATTCCAGCTCAGTTACAATAGGGCTAGGTGCACACTTGACCTCGAGTCACTAAAGTTGGTCCTGCTCAGAGAAGTAAGGGAAGATCTTTTGGATACCTTACATTTGTTAGCAAGAGGATATATCTACTAATTACCCTATGAGGATATCAATACTATCTTTAGAAACCATTCTAGGGCAGCCAGGAAAAAGGGTAGGAGTAGTCAACCTATGGCCAGTACATCATCTTCCAACTCATCCATCAAGGGTGAAATAGGAAATATGCTGGAAGATTTCAAAAGTGAGATGTTGCAAAACCTTTCCTTGCAATTGGACACCATGAACATCAAAAGGAATCAAAAGGAAGAATAGAGAGCCTTGGCCATCTTTTGCCCTAGATGCACTAAGAGGCATCCTAGGAACGAATGTCCATTGAACTGCATTAAGATTTTCTTAGTCTGTGAAGAAAACCATTCCACAGACAAGTGCCCTTCTTTACCCGAACTCAAAGATGTATATTAAGGAGCTGAAGGGGTCACTGAGCAACTTTGCTACATCAACCAAAGGAGACCTCCTCGACCTAAACCATACCAGCAGGGTATGCAAGGGTCATCCCATGCATATTACAACCCCAACCAGACCACAACTATACCTTCTTGGGGACCTCTTGCTCATCCTTCCTGGTCTACACTCCCCCCCCTTGGTCCTATGCATCTCAGTATCATTCTCAGCCAGCCAGCTAGTCATTTCAACCTTACATTCCACCACAACCTCAGTGGAATACCCCACTCCAGGGGTGGAGGCCCCAATACAACAATGCTCTAGCTCTATTGCCTCCACCACCTACCCAACCACAACTCCTACACTCTGCTCCACCCAAGCAACCCTATATGCCTTCTTAGCCAAATCCAAACCTGAACAATAGGTAGGCTCAACAAGTATACAGTGGAGAGACATTATAGCCAGCTTATGCTATAGATGCTTTGATTGTTGTCGTCTTTTGTTTACTTGGCAGGTACCAATTGAGTGAATTCAATTTGAGCAGGAGTGACGGGGGAAACTCAAAGGAGATCAAAGGAAGTGAAGGATCACAAGTAGGTTCCTTTATCTTATCTGTCTAATGCAGGAAAAGGTTAAACATCTTTACTTCAGTTTTTCTAAGTGTAACTACCCACTTAGGGAAGATATACTTATCCGTAGGTATAAATTCTGTATAAGAAATTAGTGATTCCACTGGGGAACAACCATCATTCCTGGTCATTTACCCTTATCATATTACATCCTAGTAGACTTTACTTGACTTCATTGATCTCTTTTCAATCATTTTGAATCTTTTTTGGTCAAAAAAGTGTGCTTAAATGTCTGTTGATTATGCTCTCTAGCGTCAGCACAGTGTTGTTCTTGACACAGTGCACTGTAGAGTAGCCTTATCTTAGAGACAGTGCCCTACAATGCATTGTCTCCCACTTAGGGCTGCGTTGATCCCTATCAAGCCAAAAAACCCATCTTTTGCTTGATTTTTCCAAAGTTGCTTCTGATGTTGTTTGTTGAAAGATCAATGTTTTCTATGGCTCTGAAATCAATTTTCATTTCCTTTCCTAGCCCTACTTTGACCTTGATTGTTTAGTGTTTCTTAAGAGATTTATTTATCATTATCAATTCATTGTCAAAATTAGCTTACATTGATTCATCTTTACTTTTCTGAAAAAAGAATTTTCGTAAAGCCTTCATTTCTTTGAAAAAGAAACTATCATAAAGTCTTTGTTTCTTGTGAAAAGAATTGATTGATCATTTGCGAATTTAGTTTTTTTATGTTCATCTAAACATTAAAGGAATAATAAGAAAAACATGAATAATGCATTTAGATGTTTGTGTGTGCATGTAGGAACAATATAGGGAAAGTTGCATTAGATGTGCTCTATGCTCCTTGTTTAAAGATTTTGATTGCTCTATCCCTTTTAGTTATGATTTTCATTGTTTAAATCAAATGAAAAGAATGCTTCTCATCATAGTTTCATTCTAGGAGTTTCAAAAACATCACGCGGTGAACCTGAAAGGAAAACTTTTAAACAATATCAACTAAAATTTATCTCAATTAACCTAATGGAGCATTGTAACTTAACGCACAACATTTAGAGGTCTAGGTTAGAGACGTGTTCCGACGTCGTTAAACATAGCAGAAGTCACTAACGGTTTATGATACATTCCAAGTGTGATACCTCATTCCACGTACGTAATTATATCATAGCTCGTCCACATACTTCCAGGTATATTAGGCAATGTTAAAGTACGAAAAGTATAAGGGAATGCTCTCACTATGCATTTTGCATTAGACAGCACTAACACGAATTGGGCCTCCATGTACTTTCTGGTATATTTGGGAGGACTACATTAGGTTTCTATCCATCCATAGGTAACCAAGTCAGACGCCTTGTATACTGTGATACACCGAAAACAACATTCGAGGAGATTTCCTACACGTATGTTAAGTCCTTGGTTTATTGAGGCAGTATATTGCAGTTCACGGTTACTTGGTAATACTTTTGCCTAGATTATCCCTCTTTTGTTTGTATATTATTTTGATTGAAATAAAATTAACTGACTAAGGATAACATCCTCCATGTCACTCCTTAGTTGATCTTAGGTTGATACATATGGCAACAACTCCGGAGTCCACCGATCAAGGAATTCCTTTTGATGGGAATCCTAGTCCTTTTCCCTCTTTCAGAAATGTTAGTACTCCTTATATGGCTACATTGTCCCTTCTGGGACTTACCATCAGCTTGCCAGTATGGTTGTTCTCAACCTCCTTGGCCCCGCAACTGAATATTCCTACAACTGGAAAAAATCAACCTCTAGTCAATCCTAGAGTTGACCCTTTACCTTCTTCGTTGGTAGTTTCTTCCTCCACTTCTTCCTCTTCGACTGGTGAAATTATTAACACTAGTAACCAGGTGGATAAGAAGAAGAAGAAAGGGAAGAAGAAGAATAAGAAGAAAATTTAGCAGGGGGCCAACCAAGCAACCATTGCTTCGAATGCAACTTCTGATGAGAAACCATCCGATAAGCCTCACAAACTTCGATATCCTTGTAAACTTTGTACAGGAGACCATCTTCTTCAAAATTGTTTTTGTATTCCTCAGACCTTATAAGAATGGTCTTCTCATTCACATCATCATGTGTCATCAACTTCTGGTGATCATGCTGGTAACACACCATCAACTAGTGGTATTAAAGTTCATGGAAAGAAGGATAAAGTTAAGTTTCCCTGTAGGTTATGTGAAGGGAATCACCCCATTCAACTTTGTCCCTATCTGGATGAAGCCCAAAAAGTGTTGGATAATTGTCCTGCTTCTTTGTAGCAACTTCCATCTCGTTAAAGGAGACTCTCCCTTAATCCTTCACTAGTTGATGAAGAGACTGCCCCAAATCAACCGTCGGTCAAACCCACTCTCTTTGAATGTGAATCCCATGAGTCTATACCTGACCAATCATAGCTCGAGGAAACAACTGACCTAGTTTCACCTTCAGTTAATCATACCTTTCCCATAGAGAGTGAGCATGATACCACTCAGATTCTTTCTATTTCTTCAGATTCAAATGAGCTTAGAGGCAACCCTCCTGTTCCATCAAGACAGGAGGAAAATCCTCCCATTCGCGTAACTCAAGGGGGTAATTCTCCCATTCTTATGGTACCCCCTCCAAGTAATCTAGTCACTTCTTTTGATTGGAATCGACTAGGAGGATGTCGTCTTCCTTCTTATGTGCCTTTCTAGACCATAGTACAGGTTTATAATATGATTTTATCTATCATTGTTATAGATGAAGGTGCATTTGTGAGCATCATTTCCTCCACTGCTTGGCAGGTGCTCAGTTCACCGCCACTTGTTCCTGTTACCCAGAATCTGTTGGCTTTTAGCAGAGGAACCAGCCAACCATTAGGGATCCTTCCTTTGTTGCCTATTAATTTGGGAGGAAAAATTGTTTATCTCAATGTGATGTTAGTCCCAAGCCCTTTAGATTAAAAATTAATTCTTGGGCGCGACTATGTTTATGACATGGGAGCTATTGTTTCAACACTCTTTCGAGTGATGTGTTTCCCGCATGAAGGCAAAATTGTCACCATTGACCAGCTTTCATTTCCCGGCCCAAATATGGCTTCCATTCAACCATCTTCCCTAAATAGTCCTTTTGTCCCAATGGTATCTTCCCCACCATGGGTCAATTATGTGGCAACTCATTCCATGCCTACATCAACTGATGATCAATTCTGTGATGTTTTGCATTATGTATTGGGCGCATTCGAACCAAATCTCTCTAATGGATTCCTTGCTATGTATCCCTTCCAGATCTTTTTTCTCCCATTTGATGAGAACCTCTTGGAAGTCATGACTTCTTATGGTTCGTGATCAAGGAATATGAGCATAGGCCCTTGTCTTTTGTCAAGCTCGTTAAAAAATGAAACAAGGAATATGAGCATAGTTCCTTGTCTTGTGTCAAGCTCATTAAAAAATGAAACAAGGAATATGAGGATAGTTCTTTTACAATTTCAACTTCATTAAAAAATGAAACAGGTCCCAGAGCATAGTTCCTTGTCTTGTGTCAAGCTCGTTAAAAAATGAAACAAGGAATCTAAGCAGATTTCCTTGTCTTGTGTCAAGCTCATTAAAAAATGAAACAAGGTCCCCTGGAGCAAAGTTCCAATTCAAGTCTTTGATTAGATCTCATAAAATCCCAGTCGAGTCTTTCACTTGATGTCGTAAATGAACCTTCATTCCATCCACCTGATAGCCATGAGTAGTCTACTTAGGTGAATGTAATGAAGCTTGGGGGCATGCACCTAGATTTGAGTCATCATGCTAGGGGAATTTAAACCAATCTCAAGTATAGTTTGTTTTTTCATGGTTCAAGCTTGTGTAAAAATGAACCCTTGTGTAAAAATGAAATTGAATCCAAGCATAGTTTTTCATTTCAAGCTTGTGTAAACATGAAACTGAATCCAAGCATAGTTCCTTATGGTTCAAGCTTGTGTAAAAAAGAACCCATCTCTATTTTAACGCTCGTGATTTCCATTCTATCAGCCTCTTCCATCAGATGAGCCTTGGTTTTTCTCCTTCCATAGTCATTATCTGCTTGGCCGATCATACACTTTCACTTGGTTGTTTTACCCTTTCTGAGGAACAATTGCAATGAGTGGTCTTCTTAGCCAGCCTCTTCACATAAATCAACATGTTTTGAGTAGTTCCGCCATTTCTGGTACCAGTTGCTACCCTGTATACAACTCATTTCTACAAGATGAGTCATCTTTAAGCTCTTTTCTGACTCGTAAAAAAATGAAAAGATCGCCGAGTATTTTTCTTTTTTGACTCGTTAAAAGAAAATAAAAACAGGGGTTCTGCTTTCAAGCTCTTTTCTGACTCTTTAAACATGAAAATATTGTCGGTCACTTGTCCTTTTCACCTCGTAAATGGATTGCAAACAACATCTACTCAGTATAAGTTTAACCCTTTTCTGGACTGAGATAGATTACTTACAAAAAATGAATACGTTGATCGAACATTGTCCATAGGTTCTCTCTTGTATTATTTTACACTTTTTTAGACTTGAGAGATAAATTTACAAAAAAGAACTTGTGGAGGTTACTTTTTTCCCTTTTCAAACTCTCTAAATATGAAAAGGACCGAGTTTTCATTGTCATTAAATTCATTAAAACATCAAATAGCGACAAACTTGTCCATCATGACAAGACCAAGTTTCACCTTCACTAGACTCATTAATACATCACATAGCGATGGATTCACCCAAAGGATGGAATTATACTTCAAGCATATGTTATCCTCCTCAAGCTTGTTAAAAAATAAAGAGGTACTAGTTAGCAATGACTGGGGAAAATGGGAAAAGGGATAAATCACTTTATGGTAGCAAGTCGCTCTTGAACATGACACTTTCACTTCATCGTTGTGGCTATTTGGGTTGGGTTATATGCTTGATGGTTATCATACCTATGGTCTATCACACCATCCATCACTTTGATTTTGATTGAATGCTACCAATTCATTCAATGTCACTGACATGTTCAAGAGAAGTCACTCAATAAACTTCATCCTTTGCAATACTCATAAACCTTCATTTTCATGACCGCCATTCCTGAAAATTGTGTCTTCAGTCACATTCTATCTTCAAAATCATTGCACTCATTTCGTTTCATTGATGGGGGATACATCAAGGCCCTCCCGCGACGAGTCGCTTCTTGTCGACATCAGCACATTACCCAAGAATTTGACTTAGAAACACCCTTCCAGTACCTTGCGGCTTGCATACATCAATGACAAGTTTCTCGCTTCCGGTGATAGGTTGACATCACTGGCCTTCGATCGAAAGGCTTTGTATGGTGTTCAACATCAAAACATATATTCACACCATGTAGAATGTATTGCACTACCTTGAGAATCATTATCATTATCGGTGATTTCTCTCGCGTCTGTTAACAGCTTACATCATTGGCTGGTAATCAGACGGTGTATTCCCGTGTTCAACTTCAGATCACATTTTCACATGGATAGACTCGTACTTGAGAAAACGATTGGATGAGATAGAAGACCCTAGATCTAGTTTCATCCATCTAGGTTGCGATTTCAGGAGAGTACAAAATCATCTGTACGATGGCTTTACACAGATGGTCATCCTATCATGGGTCTATATCTGTAGACGACTTTCTGATTTATGTACATGTAATGAAAAGTTTATATGGTGAGTATGGGTAAGTTTATATGTTGAGTATGGGTATGCCTTCCCTCAGCAATTCATAGAAAATTCAAAGATATCGTGATATTATGTATTGTAATCGATCTAGGTCACCATCTACTTCAGATCCTCCTCATCACATCGTAAAGCATATCACTCAACATTATCATTTTTGAACTCATGCTTTAGGCGGTAGTTGTTACAGGTCTATTTGGGCACATCGCTCCCAATGATCAGATTAGTGTAAATAGGGTCTATCAAACCCTAATTCAGTTTCTACATGCCATTTCATTGAGTGCTTTCATTCATAAAAGTTTCCTAGTTTGAAACCTTGCTGAAATGCCTCCTTGGGACACCAACGCAGCCTTGGTCAGCGGCAACTACTCTGCATAGTAGGCAGGCCCATTCAGACCTATGCTACATAGCACTTAGGCCCACTTAAGCCTACATTGGGTGAGGATGAGCGAAATTAGCATAGGATTTTGGGAATATTCATTGATTCTAGAGCATTCTAGAAGGAACCCAGCTCCTATCCCATTAAGATGAGCTCGACTTAGGATAGCCTTGGATCATATAATCCTCTATCCTCTCATCCTTTCTCCATGGAAACTAACTATCCAATTATGGAAAACCATTCAATGCCATATTGATGACAAAACCACTTGCATTCATCTATAAATTGGCCTCCCATCAAAGAGCCAAGGGGTTGGAGCATGGATATTATAGAGAGATATTGTTGGTTTAGAGACTTGAATCATTGTCAAGTAATGTTATGCTACTGAATTGATGTTGCTATTGGTGTGATGAGGGTTTGGACTAAGCTAGATGAGTGACACGAGATCAAACCACATTGGGTGTAACTTCTCCTTCTATCAATCGATAAAGTTGTTTGTTCATTTTCCAATACTTTTGTCTATATCTATAATGAATGTATGTTCAAATGTTGTCAATTCCATTTGTTTACAATAAATAGATCACATGCTTTGATTGTTTTCATCTTCTGTTTATGTTGGAAGGTACCAATTGAGTGAATTCAATTCGAGCGGGAGTGACGGGAGAAACTCAATGGAGATCAAAGGAAATGAAGGATCACAAGTAGGTTCCTTTATCTTATCTGTCTATTGTAGGACAAGGTTAAACATCTTTACGTCAGTTATTCTAAGTGTAACTACCCACTTAGGAAATATATACTTATCCGTTGGTATAAATTTTGTATAACACCATTCTTATCTTTAAGATATCATAATTAGATCTATCAAAAAAAGGAGGTTTTCCTATTGATCTGATTATGGAAATATTTCCTTGAAAAAAACCTTCTAGTAGTTAATTGTTCCTGAAGGAACCCACTCAGATACCACTTTAGACAAAATATCACATTGAGAGGTGGGTGAATCAATGTAGTGGTAAAATTATTATTTCAAAAAATTTCATCAATAAAAAAGCACATGGTAGTGTATCGTAGCAATTTGCATTATAACAATAAAATGATATCATGCATCAAGAAGCCACAAATTATTTGCTTCTTCTTCTTCTCTTCATTACATTTATTTTCATTCACCAAAAATTTGCCCATGAAGAAAATTGCTTCATGTCTAGTAAAAGTGTCGATAACTTGATCTATAAAGGGTGACAGATAACTATACTTGTGGCAAACTTTGTTTAAATTATGGAAATCATTACAAGTAGGTATGGTTCCCTATTTCTTCATGATGGGCATAGGATTGGAAACCCATGATGTGTAAGGGATAAGGTAAATGAAACCAACCCTATGCATGTAGGTTTTAACCCTATACAGAAATTACCTGCATATGAATTCTAAAACACAGAAAATAAGCAATGCAAGAGCATAACACATAAAACACATATACACAGAGATTTTCCCCTGGATCCCAAAACTGGGACTGCCAGCTCGATTTTTCATTATATTCCTTTCAATGTTACAATACATATTTATACATGCCGAAGCATCCAATACCATGGACCGAAAACCATCACGTCTAAAACCATGGACCGAAAACCATAGGTAGGTCCGCCTAACCCAATATAGGGTCCAAAAAAAATTTTCCTAGGGCGCTTCCCCGAACCCTGTAGAAGGGGGCTACCCGCCCCTCTCAAACTCGTCGGACAAGGGGGGCTTCTACCCCCCCTCTAACCCCCTGGTACACTATGCAGGTTATTCATGGAAAGAATATAACACAACCCAACATTCTCCCACTTGTTGTTTTCTTTCCACAGGGGGCCACATGAGAGCTTAGTCATTTTTTTAGCCATGAAATGCCCATTGTTTCTGTACACCAAGAGAACTTCTCAGAGCTCACAGATTTTGTCAATGTATCTATAGTATTCTTCAAAGTGTCCACCTTTACTAGCAACACCTTTTTGCCTTCTATCATATCCCTCACAAAGTGATACTAAACATCAAAGTACTTTGTCTTCGAATGATAAGCAGGGTTCTTTTCCAAGAAAATTGCACTTTATCTGTCACAGTATATCCTTATAGCTCCCTATACTAACCCCATACTTGAACACAATCTCTGCAACCAAACTGCTTCCTTGCTTGCATGAGTGGCTGCCATGTATTTTGCCTTCGTAGTTGATAGTGCCACTACATATTGTTTCTTACTCATCCAACTGACTGCACCTCCAAATAGGTTAAACACATACCCACTTGTAGATCTTCTCTGATCCAAATCTCCAGCCCAGTCTGCATCAACAAAGCCACGGATATCCAAGACTCTGTCCATCCTGGTCTTCCTTGGTAGCACAAACCATAATTACTAGTGCCACGCAAATACCTTAAAACTCACTTCACTACTATCCAATGCTCCTTCCCTGGTTTTGACATAAACCCGTTCAATACTCCCACTGCATGTGCAATGTCTAGTCTAGTACAGACCATTGCATACATCACGCTACCGACTACACTTGCATATGGAACATGGGACATATCCTCTTCCTCTTCTTGTGTCTTGGGACACTGTTCAACAGATAGCTTTACACCTACAGGAATAAGAACCTTCACCAGTTTACTATCCTACATATTAAACCTCTGCAGTATTGTCTTGACATACTTCCTCTGGTTTAACCAGAGCTTCCTCTTTGCCTGATCTCTTTTAATTTCCATGCCCAAAATATAGTTTGCAGCACCGAGATCTTTCATGTCGAATTTGGAGGACAATTGGGTCTTCAAATCCTGGATAATTTCTTTGTCATTTCCAACCAACAACATATCATCCACATACAAGACAGATAAATAACACGGTCACCAATTGATTTAAAATACACATAATGATCTACTTTGCTTCTAGTGAAGCCAAGTCCCCGTATAAATGTATCAAATTTATGATACCACATCCTTGGTGGACTATTTTAACCCATACCAAAGACTCTTAACTTGCATACTAGCATCTTTCTTACCCTTCATCGCAAAGGCCTTCAGGTTGCTTCATTGTAGATATCCTCTTCCAAATCCCCATGAGAAATGTTGTCTTCACATCCATCTGTTCTACCTCAAAATCAAAAGCAGCAGCAATAGATAAAATTAATCTAATAGAGTTACCTTGGCAACAGGAGAAAAAATATCACCAAAATCAATTCCCGGCACCTGGGAATAACCTTTTGCTACCAACCGAGCTTTGTATTTCTCCACCTTCCCTTCTGCATTTGTCTTCTTCTTGAACATCCATTTGCTGCCAATGGGTTTCCTTCCAGCGGCAACTCCACCAGATCCCAAGCCTCATTTTTGTGCAAAGATGCCATTTCATCAACCATGGCCTCTTTCTAGAGTTTTCCATCCTCTGAATCCACTGCTTCCTTCACTGTTCTGGGATCATCATCAGTAACAGACAAAGAAAAGTTTGAACAGAAAGCAGATGGACTATACCTTTCTGCCTGCCTTCTTTCTCGAGCTGATCTTCTCACAGCCGGAGTTTGTGGCTCTTCATCTTCTAATTCCTCCTCTGCTACAGAGTCTGATTCTTCCTCCTTTAGTTCAAACTCTATCTTCACAGGCTCCTCTGGTTGGAATTCATGTTTAATAACATCTTTCACCTCTCTGAACACCACATCGCCGCTGTACACAACCTTCCGTGTGACAGGGTTCCAAAGTTTATAACCCTTTAAACCATCCTTATACCCAATAAAGATGCACTTTTCAGATTTACTATCCAACTTGGTTCGGTTATCCTTTGGAACATGTACATATGCATCACATCCAAATACCCTCAGATGTGAAAGAGAGGGTTTCTTACCAGTCCATACTTCTTGTGGAGTCTTATCCTCCAACGCTGATGAAGGTGACCTGTTGACCAAGTAACATGCAGTATCCACCGCCTCTGCCCAGAATTCCTGTTCTAACCCGGCACCACTGAGCATGCTTCTTGCCCTTTCCATCAACGTCTTGTTCATTCTTTCTGCGACTCCATTTTGCTGAGGTGTATATGGAGTAGTCTTCTGCTGTGCTATACCACACTTTTTACAAAATTCTTCAAATTCCTTGCTGCAAAATTCTCCACCATTATCTGTCCTCAGCACCTTTATCTTCTTCTCTGTCTGATTTTCCACCAGAGCCTTAAATTCTTAAACTTGTCAAAGACTTCGGGTTTCTTCTTAAGGAAATATATCCATGTATTCCTTGAGAAGTCATCTATAAATGATACATAGTACACAGACTTACCCAGTGATGGAACTTTCACAGGTCCAAACACATCACTGTGCACCAGCTCTAATATTTGTTTCGTCCTCTTACCACCAGAGGGGAAACTCACCCGATTCTGCTTCCCATATACACAATTTTCACAGAAATCAAAATCCAGAGAGCTATTACTCATACCTTCTACCATACCTTTACCATGAAGTATTCGAAGGCCCTTCTCTCCAATATGTCCAAGCCTTTGATGCCACACATGGTCTTCTCTCCAGAGACCACTAGATTTTTGCTCCATTTTCAGGAACCATAGAACTATTGCACCCATCAACAACAGTGCTACCTTGCAGCTTGTACAGAGTTCCAATCCGAACTCCCCGCATCAATACCAGTGCTCCTCGAACCATCTTGCAGGTATCCTTCTCGAATACTGTCTTTACACCTGCATCATCCAACTTGCTTATAGAAATCAGATTTCTGGCTAGTGCAGGAATATGCCGAACACCCGGAAGGGTTCTAACCCTTCCACCTTGCAACTTCAACTTTACTTTTCCGCGACGAATGATTCTAGCCTTCCTATCATCTCCTAAGAAGACATCACCACCATCATATTTCTCATACTCGCAGAACCACTCTCTATGGGGAGTGAAGTGAAAGGATGCACCTGAGTCAATTTACCATGCCTCATGATCTACATGTGTACTTGAGAAGCCAAGTACACATCCCCACCTTCATCTGAGGTGGTTTTCGCCTCTGCCGAAGGAGCATCATCAGATCCCTTTCCTTTATCAGGAGCTTTAGATTTACACTCCCTTTTGAAGTGCCCTTCCTTTCCGCATTTCCAGCACACCACTTTTGTAGGTTTCCTGGAGATTTGAGATTCTCCCTCTATTTAGATCTCCCACTCGATGACTTATTTTTGTTTTTGTTCTGGGACCGTCCTCGTACAGACAAGGCATCACCATTCTGGTTGTCCATATTTTTCCGTTTCATCTCCTCCATCAGCAAGGCTGAGACTATTTCATCAAACTGCAAAGCAGTTGCATTGCTACCTATTGCAATAACCAGACTATCCCACGAATCTGGTAGAGAACACAACATACTGATGCACTTATCTTCATCTGAAATTTTAATATCAACAGATGATAACTGACTTACCACAGTGTTGAACGCATTCAGATGCTCTGTCACCGAGTCTCCATCTTTCATCCTCAGGTTATACTTCTTTTTCCGCAGGAATAGTTTATTCACCAGAGACTTAGATTGGTACAAAGTGCCTAACTTGTCCCACAGAGCCTTCGCTGTAGCCTCCCCTGATACATTCAGCAATACTAAATCTAAGGCACATAATCGTATTGTGCTCTTTGCCTTCTGATCCAGCTTCTTCCATTCTTCATCGGTGACTCTCGTTGGTTTAGTACCCAGATCTACCGTGATCCACTGATCTTTATCCACCAACAGATCCTCCATCTTGAGTTTCCACAACTCAAAACTCTGACCGTTGAACTTCTCAATCTCTATCTTTCTGCTGCTCTCCATCTTCTTTCACCACCAGAATCGATCTCCCAAATCTCCCACTGAACAGGGTCTACCACAGGCCCGAGCGAAACCCCCCAGCAACAAAGGCGTCCCCTTGAAGCCAAAACAACTCTGATACCAAATGTAGGTTTTAACCCCGTACAAAAATTACCTTCATACGAATTCTAAATCATAGGAAAAATAAAAATGCGAGAGCATAACATATAAAACACATATACCAGAGATTTCCCACTGGATCCCAAAACCGTGACCACCAGCTTGATTTTTCATTATGTTCCTTTCAATTTTACAATACATATTTATACATGCCGAAGCATCCAATACCATGTACCGAAAACCATCACATCCAAAACCATGGACCGAAAACCATCGCGTCCAAAAAACATATGCGAAAATCATGCACAAAACCATAGGTGGGTCCGCCCAACCTAACATAGGGTCCAAAACTAAAATTTTTCGTGGCGCTGCCCCGGACCCATAAAGTGGGGTTACGGGTACCCCTCAAACCCCCTGTTAACTATGTGGAAAGAATATAACACAACCCAACACTAATTTCTAGAAATGAAACCAAATCTCAAAATATTGTGGTAATATCTCTACTTATGGGATAGAGGGCCCATGGGTAAAGGTCTTAAGATCTGTTGGATGAAGATAAATATGTAATAGACTACTTTCGGACATAGATATCAATAAATTACTTTCAAATTTAATATCTAACACAAAGTCTTCAAAATATTGAATATTTGCAATTAGAGTGAAATACCTTTCTAAATTGACCAAACATAATCCCTTAGGAGCTTTTTTCCTGAATAACATTTCTAGGCTTGACAAAATTTGGGATGGATTTGGATCAGGGTTCCTCCAAGTATATGTGCCTATATGAGCCATAAATATATCAATAAGAACACTTTAAATTATAATGTGGAGTTTCCAGAGCAAACATCTTGCACCCAAGCTCATATACAAATATTTGTTTCCCCTTAGATATATGATCTTCAACAATCAAGTCATTTGGGGAAAAATATGCCTTTCGTTCCCCGAAAACGGCACAAAAAAGTTATCTCTTAGAGGAAACCCGATTGTGGGGAAACCTCTAAGGTAACCTCCAACCTCTTTGAGGTTGAAATTTGGTCGTTCAACCTGGAGAGGGATCTCTCCCTAAAACACAACTACCCTAGGTCACTGTGTTAGTAGGCTTTATACTTTAAGCTTTTTTTCTAGATTTAGTTTGTAGGATGAAATTTGGTAGGGTTGTCTATAAAACACACCATTGGGCATGGAGTGAATTTTTGCCAAATGATGCTACAAATATAATAAGCAGGACAAAAAAGGAAGGTTGGCAATAACTCCTTTGACAATTTGAGAAATTTGGAAGAAGAGAATTGAAAAGAAAACATAGTTATAGTTGATAGAAGAAACAAGTAGTAATGATTGGGAAATAAAAGAAATGAGCATGAATGAATCCCAATCTTAGATACTAACTTTTCTAGACATGAAGAATATTTTTCATAAACAAA
The DNA here is from genome assembly GCA_000404065.3 of Pinus taeda. Taxonomy (NCBI): domain Eukaryota; kingdom Viridiplantae; phylum Streptophyta; class Pinopsida; order Pinales; family Pinaceae; genus Pinus; species Pinus taeda. The sequence goes on along the minus strand of APFE030198766.1, from coordinate 206,969 downwards.
GAAATAACAGACATAGAAGTACATCACCTAAATTTGTTTGCAAATGCTCATCAAAACTGCAATATATTTAAGATCTACTGTAATACAGCAAAATACTAATGTTTTTACAATTAAAAAAAACCCTTTTAATTTCTTCAGAAATTTTCTTTATAGAAATTTCATCAATTAATCATAAGATTAATAGTTTCAAACTTAATTACAATAATCCAAAAATATCAAAATACTCTAAGTTCATGCATATGGAAAATATCTTTAATTACATTAAGTTTTCTCTAAAAGAAAATATTTGTTGGACAATATGGTAACTTATAGGTAAACAAAAGTATCTTAAAAATATATTTCTCAAAAGTAGAAATAGGTCCCTGACTGATTAAACTGAATCCTTGCTGGAAAGCAAGTCCCTCTGCAAATAGATTGAACCTTTGACCAAAATTTCCTTTCCATTATCATTCTTTCCCATGGGCTTCCTATTGAAATTCGCTAATTCTACCACTTTCAACTTCATTGCTTTTCTAAATTGGAGATTTCTCCAACAAACTAACTGTTAGGATTTCCTTTTTGACTATTTTCAGAATTTACTGACAGTGGGAATGTTAGCATTTTTACTTGTCAAAATTTCGTTCACAATGGAGATGGAGGCACTCCCTCTCAAGATCATTAACAACAAAGATGCCAACGCTCCTTGCTTCTTTCAAAATCATTGAAAGTGGGAATGTCATCTCTTCCCCACTCTGTTGTAGATAAAAAAGTTGTTAATCATACTATAAAAAATAAAGGAAAAAATGTTTTTTCTTAAGTTCATAACCAAAAATTTCAAAATGACCTGAAGCCTCTAGCCGAGGGTGTTGACTTCTTTTAGAAGAACATCCACCTTCTCCAACTTCTATTTATTTGATTTTCTTGTCTCCATAGGACCTTTTCTTATATTTTCTTTGTCTCTTCTCTTCTTAGAGCTTGCCGTCTTTTTTCTATTGATCATTAGGTGCGTCAATGGAAGATTATCTACATCAATTACCTCCTTTGCCAAATATGGGTTGTTTCTAAGTTTTATTTTAAACCTTAGTTTGTTCGTTGGCCTTATATGGGGTATTTTTCTTCCTTTAAAAGTTTCAAACATTTTTTCCTTAGCTTGGGTCTCAACTTCAACCAATTTGCCTTTAATAATCTCTAGTATAGTTGTGTTTGTAAGGGAGGCTTCAACAGGTGAACTCATGACTTGGGGAGAACTCATAACACAAGATAAGTTTACAAGAGATGTAGGGTCTAGTTTACCAAGCCTGACACTCTTTGTTTGGTAGACTTCGGGAATTTTAGGGCTAGAGGATGTAGAAGGGACCTTTGTGTCTTTCTAGCTATGATTTTGCTCAATAAGGGATGTTTCTTGAGTCTTTCCGTTTCTTAATAGTTGTTGGCCTTCCTCTTTGATTTTTAGGGGGTTGAGGTTGAAAACGTCACAAATATAGGAAGTGGATCCGAGTTCTTCCTTCCTCTATCAATTTGTTTTCAATAAACATTTTAATGAGGGCTTTATGGTAGATAAATTGGGGAGAAGGGCTGGTTATGGTTTTGAAACGAGCTGCCATATGCCCAAGACATTCCAATAAATAGAAACAGTCGATCATCCTAACCTGACCAACTATATGTGGAAGAAAATGGAAATGATAGAGGTTTACTTGGTTGAATATTCCTTTATATGTGAAATACTAATGAGAAATGTGAAGCAAGTCATGCCATTTACCTTGTAGCCATTCCCTCTAAACACTGATTCTCTAATTACGCTTCTTGAATTCTTCCTTCAAAAATAAGGGCACATCAACCTTGCCATCACATGGCTTTTAAGAAATCATTCCTTGTCTACTATTAAGGTTATGGCCTCTAATATTATCTCATCTATAATCAAGAAGGAGAGCCCACTGATTGCCACCCAATTCCCATCAAAATTTTGAGTCAATGAATGAGCCATGACATTGTGGTAGTCATTGCAATGATGGAATAACTCACTCCAATCGGACTGCTGAAACTGTTACAAGATATTGGAATAAATATCCAATGTATCCAATGCTTTGGGCTTATCCCAGTTAGCCTTGTTTGCTTTCCCCATCATAGTCTTTAGCTGGAAATTAAAACCCAAGGATTTGATCCTAGATATTTCCGAGGGAAACTAGATGATATATTGCGAGTCATTACTAAATGAACAATAATGTAACCAAACTTACCAATGAAAACATAGATTTTCAAAATGGAATGAGTTTAACAATGGAGAATGGAAATCATTAAAATTTGGGAAAACCATAACGATTTGGGGAAAACATGTTTTAAACCATGATTAATGGACAAACCATACACGAACGGTGATGAAAATATCGATGATTTAACATCACACTTGCCTGTGGCATGCTTGCAGACCTCATCATTGATGCTAACGTGGTCAACATAATTCCAAATTATAAATTATAAATATATTTTTGGTGGTGACAATAAATCTTTCAATATTACCAGAAACACCAATAAGCCCGTTGTTAGAGAATTTTTTCATAAAAAATTATCAAAAGACTTAAAAAATTGATAGCCCCATCATCGATGATTTTCCTGTTTATTACGATGAAAATGTTCACACCGAAAGTGTCAGCATTTTTTGGAAAGAAAAATTAAAAAAAGAGTTAATGTGATAACAATAACAATCAATAAGCTTATGATAAAGTAAACAAATAACTTGTTCATTTGGTTAAAAATAGAGATCAAACTCCTCTGATTAATGATACGATCTACAATTTCTAGCAATATATTCAAAGATATTAGGTAATAATAATATTTTAAAATTATTTTTGATGTCATAACTGGGATTCTGAGAGTTTTCTTTTTAAATTTTACATTACTTAATAAATAAATATTTTTCGTTCTTATATACGATTTTTTCACAGAGAAACTATAACATCTTTGCACCATGGCTCAACATGTACGTCTAAGGTTATTCATTTCTCCATCTTTGATAGGTCATAGTCCCAATAGTCAGACTCCATCCACACCTTTAGTAGGAACCCATGAGTACACATCCCCTAAGGAAAACACACACCAAATATCTAGAGGTGGTGACAAAGGGGACCCTATTTATGACACCATGGATTCATTTCCTAGATCACATGTTTTATTAGTAGAGGAATGATTCCATCCACAATTTTGGTGAATGAGGAAGGAATTCCAGTAAAGGAACCAGAAAGCTAAGGTATTTTTTAATGTTTTAATTATTTCATGTTTTCTATCTCAAACATAAACCATCTAGATTATTATTTTCAAACTAATGATCATGTTTTTTTGGATGTAGGAAATAACTTGTTTTATACACGCATGAATGACATTGTTGTTATTTTTTTGTGCCTAACATACATGAAAAGTGGAATTCCCAAAATCCAAATCAGAGGAAAGAGCTTATGGAATATCTTAAGTTCTACTTGGGGTAGATATCTTCAATAAAAGTGTGGTCACCTCCACAAATGAGGCATATTTAAAATATGCATTGGATTTGTATCGGGTTCACTTGAAAAAAAATGATAGGTCTCAGCATTGACCAATCAATTCCAAGAGGGAATCGAAGGCCCTTGTTAATGATGCATACATGAAGAAAATGAGAAAAGTAGGAAAAGAACCACCTAGTACGCCATGGTAAATTACATTTTGAATTCAATACTTTTAATTTTCTTTAGTTTCAAATAAAAATGTGGCATATAACATAATTTAAACTTTTCATGTGTTACTTGAGACTTCCAAATAAACCAAAGAAAGGATTCAGAAACATGGGTAGCACAAACTAGGTTAGGGAAACTATTTGGAGTTAAAATCATGAGTTGTAAGTATCCAAATATCTTAACAATATTATTTGTTATATCCTTCCAACTTTTTGGTAATTACACTAGCCGAGAACAATAATTAATACTCTTATGTAATGCATGGTGATGATTTTGGAACCCGGGCAATAGATGAAGAACTCTGACTTGGTTTCAAGTTCAACTTTCAAGCTATTGCTGATAACCACATAAGCATAGGACAAAGACCAATATACTATTTTAAGGACACAATAAATAAAAGTCAATCCACATTAACCTTTCATTACTTACAAAATACAATCTTGTTTAATATCTTCCATAAATTAAATGTGTTGCTTGATTTAAGTAGGGGAGCAACCATATCAACGAGCAGTCCATTGATATTATATTTCAGCCATAAGAACATGGTGCTCCTATGCATCACCATGATAGTGGGGTGCAGACCCAACATATTGCTATAGATGATTCCCATGATTGTAATATGTTTGTGCATTAATCACATACTTAATAATTTCATACTTATAAGTTTTATACTTCTTATTTTTTCACTTATTCATTTATGATTGTGTACTTATAAATTTTGTGCTTTCAATGAAAGAACATGACATACATGAGGATCGTCTACTAGAAGAGTAGAATAGGGAATTCATTCCAATGGTGTCAACTAGTGCACCAGGAAAATAATTACATTGCAAATGTATTATTGTTATTAATTTAATACTTCAATGATATTTCCTTTCAATGGATTTTTTGAATCATTGGGTGGCCTTGCCTTTTCTTCTTGTAGAAAGAGGATTACAGCTAAAAATAATTTAATTGAAAATGGTAGATCAATTCTAACCTTTCTTGTTTCAAATCCAAAGCATTTAGAGGATGAGCATATACAAGAAGAGGAAAATATGGCTACATTCAACACTAATCTACTTTGCTACACTACTAAAGCATGTAAAGAATACTCCATTGCTATTTTTATTAATTAAATACTTGTAATAATATTAATAAAAATATTCAATTTATCATTTATTTCTTATTGCAGCTAATGATCCACCTCACTTGAAGTAGCCTTGATATTATGAGTACATGACCAGGACATCAAGAAGACTTGTAGAGGCCATAAAAACTTAAGGTTAAGAACATGTGTCTTCCTTTATCAATTCATTTAAAGAAAAATAAAAATTAAATTAGATTATTCAACTATTTATATAGTTAGAAACATCATGTATCGTATTATGAAAACACATTTCTAATGATAAAATGATTGAGATGAAGTATTTTGTGTTTATGATTAATGAATCAATGAATGAAAGTTATATGTTGATGAATGATTGTTATATATTTCTTTATGTACAAAGCCACATATGTTTCTTTATGATTTTTATTTTATTTTTTTATTGTCTATGCATGGACCTTAATGTATTTCTTTCAACTATTTTCTAGTATATATATTTGATACTTGGGGATTTAGAGCAATGTGAGGGGTGGGGGAGGAAAGCTTCAACCTTCATGTCATTGGCCCTATTCAATAGAGAATAAATTAGGATTTGCATAATCTTGGAACAAACCTCCCTCCATAGAATAGAGAAACAACAAAGTCAACGTTGAATTCAATTCTCCTCCATCAAATTGAGGGAGGTTTCTGAAAGATTAGACTACTCCAATAAATTATTCTCGAAACCAAGAGGAGGTCATTCAGGTATTCATGCACTCAATTATTTTTACTTATTATTTATTGATAAAAACATATGCTAATTTATTTTATTTTTCTTATTCTCTAAGTGTTGGTTAAATTAGTAGAACAATTACTACAAGAGATCTCAAGATGTACTTCCACCTATGGGATGAAGGCTTCCTAAAGAGAGGTGACTTGAGGCAACATCATCAATGGCTTCTATTATGTGTAGTGTTTGTTTTACAAAGGAATGGGTAATTTACTATTTATATTTTATCTTGCTTTAGAAATTTCTAATATATATTGGGAGTTGAACTATTTTTGGCATGTATGTATGGTTTGTAGAGATTCCTTAAAAATTTGTCTCTTATTTACTTTTTTCAGTTTCCTTGTGATTTCTAGTTTTAGTTTCTCCTAATGTTAGATATATATTATATCTTTTCAATCTATTTAAATCCTTATTTGGGGTATAAAACTATTCAGTAATTGAAGTGGAGTTGCTCCATATTTTATAATCTAATGGCCAAAATGTGTTTCCCTCTTCATTTGTGTGATATCTATGCATGGAAAAAAAATATCCTTAATAATATTGGTTTTTGTATATTTGGAATGTTTTGTTCACATATCCATTTTAACACATAGGTGACTATACAAGGAAAGAACTTAAGAATTCCTCATATGCGATCAATTAAGTGGACAAACTCAAAATTTTCACACTTGAGTGCCTATATCACTATTGTAACTTTACAATGTTAACATTAGAAGAACCAAATTTTGTCGTGTATAAAATATTCTTGAGATTGGATTTTAAGAGTGGATGTCATGGTTATTGGACACACTCCATGTATGAAATTCTCTTTTTAAATGCTTTCCTTTCAGTATTATTTTGTGCCCTTGTCCAAGTTATTGAGCCTAAGACAATGACAAATCTCCTTGCACGACTAGCATAGTTGACAGTGTGAGCATTTGGATGTAGTCAGTTCCAAGAATGAGCTTAGTGGTTCTATATGGATGCCACATTAAGCCTATCTAAGTCAAGAATGATCTTTTACTAGCATGAACAGAAAAATTGGAGAAGGGAGTGGATGAAAATGATGACTTGATTTCGTATTGAGGTCATGAGAAAATCTTAGCACAACGTGCAAGGCTAAATATTATTCTTTACAATTGATAATACAGAGTAGGGAATTTTGATAATTGTATTACTCCTATCTATACATATATAATTTGACCAAGATAAGTGATATACTCTACCACTAGGGTGGATGGAATGGTTCATGAATTGATATGTCCATCACTCAAAAGTTTTCATGGATGTGGTTATTACATGGATGTATGTCATGATGTAATCAATCACATTATTTAGTTCAAAAAGAAACAATTATAGCACTTTGATCATAAACCATTTCTTTTTTTGTAGACTCAACCCAAGTTATGGCAAAGTCAACATTTATATTGAATGTCATGTCTACAATAATTTAACTTGGTCATTAGGTACAAGTAAGGTACCCAAAAAAGGATAAAAGAATTTGTCAATATTTATATTGGTGCTTTTGATAGACTTATTGAAGCTTAAAACATTTAGTATATTGGATTTTGTAGATGTGTATGCCATTAAACGTGGAATTTTACAATTCATGGAACCGTAGGGGTGTATTGCTACATATAAGGTGTTTCACCCAAGGATTCCATGTCAATGATGGTAAAAGTTACCATGAATCAATTTGTGCTTTGACAAAGGAATACCATATATTTAGTACATAAACCCCCACAAGTAGAAATATTCTCTCTAATACAATACTTTATTCATATTTTCTTTTGTTTCACAAATGAGATAGCCTTGAATATATGCGAGAGGGTTTTCATTATTTGCTCCAAAACCCATAAAATGTTGGAGTTGGACCACATGCCCATTCATTTCTATTCAATGCTAGTTAAAAAAACTATTGAAGGGTGATAAACAAATTACTTCAATGACAATGGGACCACAAGTCCAAATAAGTAACATATGTCCAACAATCCCTCTCCTCTACTGTTACCTACTTTCCTTCCATCCTTTTGCTAAATCAAAATCAGTGGTAGATTTGCATCCTTTTCACGTACTCACCATTTTCTTTCTTCTCTCACCTTTGTCTCTTTGCTAGCCAATTTTGTTTCCTTAACTAATTTTAACTCTTAGAATTCCCACTGGTGAAAAGGTTTCATAATGGATTAATATGATAAATAATATTGTCCATGAAGAATGAGATACATTGTAGTATATTTTATTGATTTTTCACTTTTCATCAATGGATTATACTCAAGCTTGTTTCCCATTCACTTAAATATTTATATATGTAGCTGCAATATTAATGAACGTGAATAAGGTGGTTTAGACATTAACTTTCATAATCATCAATTGAGTTATAGAAAAACTAGATTGATGAAATTGGATATCTATAGAATGAATTTCAATCCATTTACAAACATTTTTTTAAGATAATCATTAAATTCATTTTTCTATGACTAGAACCCTATTGGAATGTTCTATAGTTTATTTTCATGTGTCAATGTGTTAATTTTTCTGTAATTTTAAAGTTTCTTTCGATAAGCTTTCTAAAACTCTTTGAACATAGATGTGGTTTCCTACGTTTGATATTTTTTGCATATTCATACCCTAGAGGCAAGAAGTTTTAATGACTTCTTTATTTCCTTTATGTAGATTCCTTATTTGGTTGGATGGTTCATTTGAGGGTTTGGTATTTTTCATTTTCTTTCCTGTTACTGTTCTACATTAGGTAATGAAAAGCATGAAATTTTTAGTAGTGCTTCCTTTAGTTGATGTCTACAATTAATTTCTTGTCATTAATGTTAAAGTTAAGAATTATTGATATCTTCTAATTCAAATCTTTAAGATTTTATTTATGACAAAGGCTATATGAAATCTACTAACACATTTCTAGATACTAGTATGAATTTCTTGTGTGTGCCAGCCATCATTGACACAACCTCAAACATTGGTTGTAGTAGAATTGAATGATCCATTTGTGCCATTTCCAGATGAACTACTTGTGAAATTGATTGATTATTGAGATGTGGTATAGGCTCTATTGTATGGTGTTTTATTAATGTTTGTGGAAAATATCATTATCAATTATACTTTTGGGCATACTCTTAAATAAGATTTCATGATAATGGTATGCTCCATATTAGAATCTGGACTACTTCATCAATCACAACTACTTTTATGAAGGATAATCTCATGCAGATGATGGTTTATACAGTGTGAGCAGAACCAACTTTGAGGAAACCTACTCTTCTTTCAGAGAAGTTTATATTCTATTGACATTGTAAGTCTAAAGCTAAGGGGGGATGATCCACGCATATGTGCTATAGAGAAAAGAACACATTATTTAGATTGTAGAGGACACATTCTATAAACAGATGGCTACATATCTTATAAAATATCAGATTGGGGTGAATCTATATGCATTTAGTGATAAAAAAACAAATAGAGCCTCCTTAGGTATTCATTTTTTTAGAACCTAAGAACTCTTTTAAAGGACAGTTTTTTGCACCAATTATTGAAGTATATGAATTTTGTTTGCTAAATATTTTACTCTACTTTATAGCCAATTTAGAAAAAATATACAAGTGGATAGGTTTATTATTACCCATGTTTTCATCTGAGTCTTTACGAGGAAAATATTATCGATTAACTAGCTAGGGATATAACAAGATCTACTACATGGGAGGCTTTCATGCACATATGATGTGGGAAAGCTATGAAATTCTTATTATTTTTTCAAAATGTTGAATATTGGTTTTATGTTTATTTATTAAAACGTAATTTTTTCCATCAGCGTATACATTGGGTTTCTAGGGATTAGCATGTAACTAGATTATGAACATTGATATGATACTATCATGTTTGAAAAAAATGATTTATTGCTATGAAAATGTATGATTAAAAAATTATCATGGATATTTCATGTTAAGGTCTTTAGATGTATTGGAACTTCCAACTATTGATGGTGACAATTTTTTCACCACATAGATAATAATGGAGGACACTCTATTGTCAACACAAAACATCTATTTTCAAGTTACACTTATATATCCTTTCTTATCAAAATATGAAGTTATTACGGGACACTGGAGATGTGTTCTTATGGAACAAAAAATGATTAATGGAACTCACCTTTTTATTAGGAATCTTTTATTAATGAAATATCTTTAGTTCTATATACCTCATGTGTATGTTCTTATTTTTTCATGTATTGGTCTATTCAATTTAATTTCTCATTTCTCTAGATAGAAAGAATAATTTTTTCAAACATTAGTGTTAAGTGGTAGTGATAAGTCATTGAGTTTATAAAAGATATTTCTTTGTAAAGGAAAAAAAGAAAATAATTCCATAACTAAATTATGTGTAAGTCCCTTGTATCCACTTTCTTTAGCTTTATGACATCTGCATATCTAGCCAGTCATCACCACTTTTTGTATCTCTTACTTTTGCGTGTCCTATTTAAAATGAGCCATTTATTTAAGGTACCCACTCCCTCATAGTTTTGAAAAACTTACTTTTAGTCCAGGAAAGGGAAGAATGTGACTTAGATCAATTCACATGTGGAAAGTAAGTCCATTTAATAAAATGAAAAAAATGTTAAATTATCTAGTGAGTTGATAAAATTCATAAATGGGAATATTAATAAGCATTTAAGTGGGTAAGAAGGGATGGTATCTTGGAATGGAAAATAAAGATAGATATGTCATATTTTTTATGGTAGTCGAGGGGGTAAGAATATATGATAGAAATGAGGATAACATACCAAGAAAGAAGAGGAAGAATGATTATAAATACATTACCAGGTAGATTCGGAGAATTTTAAAAGAAAAAAAAACTTAGCATATATTGTAGAAATATGAGACAATTCCAAAAACAAAGCTTATTCCTTGAAAACTATATCATGGAAAATTATTATTCTCGTACACTTATAACTTGGTTTGTAGTTTTGTCCTTGTCTTCTATCTTGAGTCTCTTTACTTTGAAGGTTCTAGAATATAGACATGTAAATAGTTTTTTTGCTCTGCCACATGCAAACCCTTAGTGAATGATGTACTTTACTCAAATAAGACAATGATTGGGTAGTATATGATTTACTTCACTTGAATCGAATATGCCTAGTGTAGTGAATGATGTACTTGGAACAAAAAGGGCAAGAATGGATCAGTAGTGAATGATGAAATTCATTGTAAATTATTGCCAAAAGTGAATGTTCCAAATTAAATCCTACTTCTCCCACTTGAAAATATTTGGACTAGAACATCTCATTCAATATGAATTTTATGAAAAATTGTGTATTTGGTCATAACATTGAGAGTAATGCACTTATTTTAATTTATATATCTAGATATGGTATTTACAGTTTGTTGGTATATATGGAATCTTAACTTGTAAAGAGACTCTTCTTTCTAACATGTGCTAATTTACATATTAATGATGCTCTAGAGAGAGGGCTTATAAGTCATCATTTAAGTGTAAGATATTCCTTAAGTAAAAAGCTAGGGAAACAGGATATCGTATTTATTTTGTATAAAAATTAAAAAAGAAATTGCTCATTAACAAACTACATTTATTGTGTTCTGTTGTAGAAAAATTTATTCAATTTTTCTATATATATATATATATATATAAGTTACTACTTCTTGTCATTCTTTTGATGAAATATTTTGATACATACTCGAACAAAAAAGCATGGTGAGTGACCAACTCTCTCATCAATATTATGTCACCCTACAATGTAAAACCATCAAAATGAAGGCATGGCAGGTATTGAAAGTTCATCAAAGGATGGCCACATTCATGGGTAGACCAACCAACTCTCTCATTAGTATTACAATGACCCATAATATCCAACCATTAAAATGAAGGTGTGGTGGGTATTGAAATTTTATCAAAGAATGCCTAAGGTTCTCGAGCAGCCAACATAATGCATTGCTAGTAGTGTGACACTAGGAAACTATCCTTCCATTAGTCATGTGGAACCTCAATTGCCGATTACTAGCATCGAAGCTCCAAGAAGAATTAGTCCCAGGAAACACCTCCTGTCTTATTTGACACATCTCCATTACTACCTTGCAATTGTAATGATTGTAAAATATGTAGATAGTACAACTGTAGCAAAAACGAAGTTTACTAATACCTCTTTTTTCATTACAATGACAAAGCATCGTCACAATAACAAAAAATGCAAATAAAAAATTGCCTCAAATTTTAGTTGTGGGCCATATTTTTTTTCTCACTATTAGAGTGAGTTTCAACCCCTTTTTGGATACTTGTAATTATGTATTTAACTTCATGGGTTAATATTAATATTCTATACTTGTATGTTTACATATAGAACCACAAAAGATCTCTAGTTTACATAGTTACTAATTTGGAGTATATGTTGGAGATTTCCAAATTGTTTCACTAGGACACAACAATAATTAATAAAGTATATGAATAGTAGGCTTGTATAGTATTGGCATTGTGGCCTTTTCGATGGAAATCCTTTAGAAATATTCCATGCATAATTTTATAGAGAATTCATAACATATAGGAACGAAATACCTATGTATTTTCGATGTCAACCAACATAAACAGATATAAAATAGATTCAATCTACTACATTTTTATTCCATGTTTCCTATTCCAAATTAATATTATAGGTAGGTCATATTGAGATGACATACAATATGAGTTATACCTCCATATTCTATCACTTATTAGATTTACTATAATTTTCCATATCAAATACTGGTAATAGTTATCAAATAAATTTCACTGGATTAATCAATATGCAATTCCACATATATTTGACTATTTCCTACACTTACATGTTTCACCTACTAAAACGGAGAATAATAGTTCTCTTAAACATATTCAACTACTTAGATGAGGAAAAAGAATTCCCATGGAAATACTATAGGAAATGACATGTTCTTCCCAACCAATTAGTTACACTCCAATAAAATCTCCATGATCTCACGCATCTTTCTTCTTCTCTATTCTCTCAACCATCCCCAAGTTGTTATCACTTAGTGGGATTTATTGTTTTCTTCACAATTTTTTTTTTCCAACAATGCCTTTCTTTTATGATAGGTTTTGAAAATACTAGTGTACCTCCATTATTCTTATTGGTAGTGTACATCCCTTTTTTTTCCCATGTAGCCCCCATATTTTTATTTTTGTGCCCCATAGAATCCAACAATGTTTGTTGTTGTGCCATTACATTATTATTGTTATGTAGGTTTTGATTATATTGTGACCCCTTAGACTACTAATATATAAAGTAGGTTTGGTCATTTGAATCATGCAAGAATTATTCATTTATGTGATGCAAAAGAGATTTCCCACTCAAAGGGGATAGTTTTCAACTCATGGATCTATGTTTTCTTATGTTTTTTGATCTGGTTGCATAATATTTGGTATCGGACTTTGGATTCTAGGTTTTCACTCCTCAAATAGGTCACCTATGAATTGTTGCTATAATGTTTTTTCTATGAAGCTTAAAAACCTAAAATTTTGACCATTTGGATCCAAAATCTTAATGAACTTCATGTAAAAATTTCATATATTCTTTCACTATATTTTCTAAGTTATGGTCTAAAGAAGTTAGGGTTTTTGCATGCTCAAGAATTATGTCTTAAATAGGTGACCTAGGGAAATTTGTCATAACTTTCTCTACTTACATATGACTTAAATTTCATAAAAAGGAACCACAATTGCATTGACTGTAGCTTCTCATTTATCAATTTAAGGGTTGAAGGGAGAAACATTGACACGAGGTATTCCATACAAGTTCACTCTATCAAATGAGTTCATAAAGAATCCAATCTTGGTCTGACTTGTGGAATTGGAAAGAAGACTCATATGGATACCATAAGGTATAATTTTAGACCTTGGGTGGTGAAAGTTATAGAGATACAATGGTTTCAAGATTGAGATTTTAAAATCAACAAAAAAGTGTGTATTTTTTTTTAAATTTCCATAATTTTTTCTTGAAAAAACCATTTTAAGTGATTCAAAGGGCATAATGAAGCATAGATATGTTTGTTCGATTCCAAAATGCCTAAGAAAAAGGATACATCTAGTAAGAAACTATAAATATATACTATGACACATGAATAAAAGGAAGAAATGGAACATGATATATTCAAATTATAAGACCAAGTGCAACAAATTTTTCTCTCACACAAAGTAACAAAAAATGAATTGGGAGCCATCATGAATGTTAGGCTAGATGGTGTAAAAATGGACATGGTAGTTTTGAATGATGGTTTAAAAGAAGACATGGAAGTAATTATTAATATAAATATGGAAGGGTTGAAGGAAGGTTTTTGTAAAGATGCTAGAAGAAATGCTTCCCAATTGGGAGAAGATAATCCATGAAAATCCTTATGAGGAGAAAATGAATATGAATTATGATTTTAGAGAATCCAATGTTGTGTTTAAGACCCTCCACATTCCAAAGGCAGATATGAGGAAGTTTGATGGAAATGATCTGGTAACATGGATACTACAGATGGAGCAATTCTTTGATGTACATGATGTGTCACACACACAAAAGGTATGCATTGCATCTTTATATTTAAATCAAAATCAGTTTTTGTGGTATTGATGGATTCGTTCTCACAAATCAATTGTCACTTGGGAAAATTTTGTAGGAGAATTGGTAGCACATTATGAGGATACAAAGAGGAATACCTTATTTAGCCAATTCATAAATATCAAACAAAAGGGTTCAATGGCGGAGAAAATTGAGGACTTCCAAAGATTGAATATCAAGGTAAATGATATTCCATAGGAACATAGGATTGATATCTTCATGGGAACTTTAAAATATAAAATCCAACATGAGGTTCATCTTTAAGAACCTAATTCATTGGAGAAGGAATTCAAGGTGGAAAAAAAAATCTGAAAGAAAAATGATGGAAACAATGAAGTCTACCACTCACAACCATAAAGATGGAAGTATTGCTACTCGTAGCCTCGCACAACCTACAAGGTTGACACCACAAACAACTATCAGAAAACAGAGGAAAAGAGATTTGTTAGAATTGTGATAGAAAATAAACTAAGGGTCATAAGTGTGATGAGAAAAAAATATTTTACATATATTATGAAGACAAGAAAGAAAAGGAACAACAAAAATCAAAAGAAAGGATATACAACACGAACCAACCCGAGAGAAAGAAGAAATGAATCTAACCATATCTTGTAGTCCATTGGTAGGAATTTCCACTCCTAAAACTCTAAATATATAAGGATATATCAAGAAAAAAGGTAATAGCATTGATTGATTTGAGTAGTACCCATAATTTTATTCATTGTAAGATAACCACGTAATTGAATTTTTTTCTCTATCCATCACCAGGGTGTCAATTGATGGTTGCCAGTGAAGGAACTATAAATTGATTAGGGAAGTTCCATAATATTAATATAACCATGGGGGAATATGTCTTGAATAATCTAATTCTTTCTATTCGTGTGGTTGGTGTTGAGGTTGTATTAGGAGTCGAATGGTTACATTCTTTGGGGACAATAGGTTTTAATTTTCAAGAACATTTCTTGATATTTTCTACGGCAGTAAAGGAAATTGAATTAAGCGGAATGGTAGGGAAATCGGGGAAGAAAATCATCTCTAAATGAATGAAAACCCTTTTGAATAAATAACAATGAGGAGTTATTACACAATTATACTCACTAGATTTCAAACATCAAAATCATTTGTTTCTGTAGATCTCCAAAGAATATTAGACAATAATTCCAAAGTATTTAGGACTCCTAAAGGCCTCCCACCTATTCTTGATCATGATCATGTTATTAAACTGATTCCATGAAGATTTCCTCCAAATATTAGACCTTACAGATATCCCTATTCCCAAAAGAGTGAAATTGAATGAATGGTTGCAAAAATTCTAGAGGGATGTATAACTCAACCTAGCCAAAGTTCTTTCTCCACTCCATTAGTATTGGTACATTGAGAAGGATGGATCATGGCGTATACATCAGAATTATAGGGAGCTCAACAAGATCACTATTAAATATAAATTTCCCATTCCTATCATTGATGAATTGTTGGAGAAATTACATGGAGAATTTTACTTCATGAAGCTAGATATTTGTTTAGGATATCATCAAATTGGAATGAATATTGAATACATTTTGAGAACAATGTTCAAAACACATGAAGGTCATTATAATTTTTTGGTCATGCTTTTTGGCCTTACCAATGTACCTTCCACATTTCAATTTTTTATGAATTCCATTTTCAAACACTTCCTTACAATATTTGTGTTAGTATTTTTTGATGATGATACTAATCTACAACAAGTATTTGAAGGATCATGTTCAACATGTTGAGATGTTGCTCAAACTATTAGAGGAGTCACCATTTTATGCAAAAACCTCCAAATGTTTCTTTGGGGTGTAGGAGGTGGAATATCTAGGTCATATTTTATCTCATGAGGGTGTTAAGGTAAATACTAAAAAAATTAATGCCATTAAGGAATGGAAAATTACAACCGTAAAGCATATTCAAGTATTCCTTGGTTTGAGAGAGTATTATTGCATTTTTTTAAGAATTATGGGAAAATAGCAGCAACTTTAACAACATTACTAAAGAAATATTGTTTTTAGCTACTCCAGGCTTCACAAAAACCTTTATGGTGGAATTTGATGCCTATTCAAATGGAATTGGTTTTGTTTCAATGTAAGAAGGAAGACTCATTGCTTTTGAAAGTCATCCAATAAAAGGAAATTATTTACACAAACTGATTTATGACAAGGAAATGTTGTCAATACTACATGCCCTGAAGCATTGACGCCCTTACCTAATCAGAAGACACTTGAAGGTAAAAGAATATAATGATACTCTTAAATACTTTTTGGAACAAATATTATCTTCAGAAGAGTAGAAAAAATGGGTAACTAAGATGTTGGATTATGAGTTTGAAATCATCCATGAAAAAGGGAAGCAAAATGTTGTTGTGAATGCACTTTCAAGGAGGGATGAAGATATGTAAGAATTTCTCTACGCCATTTATATTATCCAGCTTGACTAGATAATTGAAGCAAGGGAGGAATGGAAGAACAATGAAGAGAGGTGGACACTCATTAAAATGTTGTAGCAATATCATAGTAAATTTGATGCATTTATTTGGAAAAATGACTCATTATGGTAAAAATATCACTTACATCTATGTAAGAATTCCCAACTCAAGCAAAAGATTATTTGGAATTGCACACCTCTAATTTAGGAGGGCACTCAAGATTTTTAAAAACTTATCACAAGCTCAAGAAGAAATTTTAATTGGATGGCCTTAAATATGATATTCAGAAGTTTGTGGTATAATGTTTGGTTTTCCAACAAAATAAAGTTGAGACAATTGAGAACCCGAGTCTATTACAACCTCTAAAAATTCTAAGTTAGTGTTGGGAGGAGGTATTAATGCATTTTATCATAGGTTTAATCAAGTACAAAGGAATGAGTGTCAAAGTGGTCTTAGTTGATAATTACCATGTATGCACACTTTAATGCATTATATCATCGTTTAAAAGCAAGTACAGTTGCTACTACATTTATGGAAACAATTCAAAATCTACATGGAAACCCAATTATTATTATATTTGATAAAGATCCCATTTTCACTCGAAATTTTTGGATGAAATTATTTTCTTGTCTTGCTACTCAATTAGCTCATAGCCCATCTTATCATCCTCAATCCAGAAACCCAACTGAGATAGTGAACACATGTTTGGAAGGCTATGTTCATTGCTTTGTATCTGATAAAAAAGCACCATCGGTTAAGTGGTTACCTTTGGCGGAATGGTTGTATAACACTTCCTTCATTACTAAAGAAAATATTACACCATTTATGGAACTTTATGGATATCATCAATTGTCCATCACATCATATTTAAGAGAAACTTTTATGGCTCAAGCAGTTGAAGATCACATCAAGCATCAATAACAAGTTCTCGAAGTCTTAAAGAATAACCTCTCTCTAGCACATAATCGAATGAAACAACAAGCATATCAACATCACAGTGAAAGAATTTTTACGTAAGAAACTAGGTATTTTTATGGCTACAACCATACAAAAAAATTCCCCTCAAATAAGCTAATCAGGATAATAAATTATTATCTAAGTACTATGGTCCTTACAAGGTGTTTCAAAAGATTCATACTATCGCATACAAACTGGATTCTCCTGCATCTTCCCAAGTTATCCTGATTTTCCATGTTTCATGATTAAATAAATTTATCGGTGAAAAGATCCTAGTTCAAACAATATTCCCAGAACTTAACGATGAATGAAAAATCATATTGCAGCGTGAAGTAGTCACAAAAAAAAGAACGCAACAGCTATGAAATCAATCAATTTTAGAGTATCTCATTATGTGTATGAACTTACCCATCGAATATTCCACATGCAAGGAAAAGATTTTATACAGAAAAATCCAAAAATACTCAAGCATTGAGGACAACACTTTTTTGAAGGAGAGGGGCCTATTAGGTCCCTTCAATATTAGTGAACCTCCCTTAATGTTATTGTTAGTGTAATCCTTTTATTGTTGTTGTTGTGGTTGTAGTGTTTTCTTCCCAAAGATGTACGGAAAGAACCCACTTAACATTGTAGATGACAAACAATCTCAACAATATAAATGGCTGATAAAAATTGTAGATCTGCAGCAACTGATAGAAAGAAAACCTGTCAAATTCCTGATCTATGCCACAATCATAGTTAAACAAAAAAAAGAAACAGTAATAACATCAATCATCCAATGGAAACCAGATATACAAAGAATAAATTTTATTATAACACCTATGAAGGGAACAAAAAAATGTTACTAGTCCCCCTCTATGGGATGGGTTATTGGCTATCCTCAAACATCTTCAGCTTGTGTAGAGTCTCTCTCCTCTATAATGTGTAAACCTAGAAAATAAAAAGTTTGATCTCAATGGGAACTCAAATGGAAAAAGTGGTGTGAAAAAATGAAAATAATGAGAGTTACAACAGAGAGTGCAACAATGAAAATAATCCAAATTGAATAATGAATAGAAAACCGTTATATTTATAACAAAATATCGATTAATCCTTGAATAATGAGAAATAATAAAATATTATTAACCCGATTCTTGGAATAACCACTTGGAATATTTTATTATATTTAGTTAGGAGGGAAAAATATCTAAACATTTATTTAGAAATAATAAATAAATAAATAAATGATATATTTATCATCTCAAGAAATTGGTTAAGGAATAATAAACAAATAATGATTTATTTAATTATTCCTAAGGGATCTAGTCAAATTTGACAGGAATAATAATTAATTATAGATTAATTAATTATTCCTATAGAAAAATAAGATAATTAATGATTTTTTTTTAGATAGAGGAGGAATGACCTGTTATCGAGTTTTGTGAACCCAATGTTTCGGACTACCAAGTGAGTCCATCACCAGGGGATGCGTCAATAGATATTCTTAAGATCTGAATGATGTATCCAAGAGCTATTTTTAGGGTGTATATATATAGGTTATTAAGAAGGGACATGAGAAATTAGGTCGACCATTATCCTATTAATTTATTTTATATATTTATTATTATTATTATTATTATTATTATTATTATATTTATTTTGTTATTATTATTAATTAATTTTTTTCTAAATAAGACTATTCTATTATTCACACATTAAAGGTGTACAATTACAACATGACGAGCAAAGAACCAGTTGTCCAGAAGGAAAGGCAGCATGAAACAGAAAAGTGTCCAAAACATAGAGGTTGGACAAGACCAAGTTCTGCAGTCTCGCGCAGGGGATCTGGAGGAACACAATTTAAACTTTCTCAGCTTACCAATTTTACAAAAAAACACACATGATTGACCTCGCTACTGGGCTGTATAACCTAAAAAGAAGCTGCCCATCTTGGATTAAGATTCAAGAGTCTCCTCCACGATCCTACACCATCCACCATCAGCCAGGTCCTGAGCTTGGCCCTCCTTGTTTGCAGTCGAACCCGGGGGTGCAGGCTCCATCATTTTGTCATTGACGTTGTTGGCTGGCGTTTCCATGTCTCGCGAGGAACCTGCAATTGGCATCGAATCTATTCCCTGGTCCTCCTGTAGAACACTGGATTCACTCTCTTCTTGGGCTTCCTCGAGAAAGAGCATAGATACATGGGTAATGATTCGAGGACAGTTCAGGGAGCAGTTGAATGCAAAGATTGCAGAACCGAAGGAGGGCGAGGATGAGGAACCTAGAGAGTAGGGTTCAAGAAATTGACTGGGCCTCAAAATGCTCCCTCTTCCGTTGCGAGTGCAAGGGTGCTGACTAGAAGTAGCGTCACCGGAAGAAGGGTGAGAAGGCGCACCCCGAGAGGAGCCTCTGCAGCTGAGCATTCTTTGGCGGAGCCGAGGCA
This sequence comes from Pinus taeda, assembly GCA_000404065.3. Classification (NCBI taxonomy): domain Eukaryota; kingdom Viridiplantae; phylum Streptophyta; class Pinopsida; order Pinales; family Pinaceae; genus Pinus; species Pinus taeda. The sequence goes on along the minus strand of APFE030198766.1, from coordinate 187,021 downwards.
TGACAGCAGAGACAATGCCTTTGTGAATTATAGAACAAAACACCGGAGAGATATGACTAAGACCATACAGACAGACTATCGGACGGGAGCCCAAAGCAGCAGTGGGAGTCAGGGAATTAGACAGAGGCTTCAAGCTAGCTGAGCCAGAGCCCAACCAACACAACACAAGGGACAACAGAAGAAACCCATGGCGAAGTCTGGTCATTATGCACCTTCCCCTGCCTTGAGACGCTCACTCCATAACTGTGGCATTCATGGGAGTCGAGAGCCAAAAAAAGATAGCACGTGCGGAGGTGAACAGAGTATTAATGTCGCCAGTGTACATTCCTTTAATCCAAGTGAAACCCACCTGCTTGTGACCCTCCCTCCACATGGATCCGGCTCCGCTGTACAGGGCTCACAAGTGGCAGCTCTTCACAGCCCACTCCAGTCCCATCGTAATGAAAGCGGCCTTAGATACCCGCATCTGGGGATTATTATTATTATTACTTTTTTTAATAATAATTAATTAATTAATTAATTTAGATTTTAGGCTTCTGTAGAAGTTTTTTGCAGTGGTATGATTTGGATTATCCACAGTTTTGTGTTCATTCTGTCGACGTTTCAAACCCCAAAGGGGAGCCATCATTAGGACAATCAAATAGATAATATATGAATGAAAGATTATTGAGAGAAGGAGCCATGTGCCTCGATATAAATAAATCAAGAACCCTAATTTTATATAAGGGCCGACACTTGATTTCTAATTTTTTAAAAAATTTATTTACTTAATTATCTACTTATTCAAAATTAGCTCAGGTTTTAATTTTTTTTAATTATGAACTTTATTTTATTATAACTATTTATTGATTATTTTGTTTAGTTCTTTCATTTTTAATTAATTAATATGATTTTAATTTTTAAATTATTTTTATATTTTAATTAACTAATATAAATTTTAATTTATAATAATTTGGACTTCTTTAATTTATCAATTATCAATTATCAATTAATTAATTAATAATTAATAATTAATTAATTTTTTTTTATGTTATTTTGTTATTATAAATTAAATGTTAATTTTTTTTATTATTATTTGATTAATTAATTTACCAATTATTTATATCATTTTTTAATTAAATAATTAATTAATAAATCTTCCATTTAATTAATTTAGCTTTCAATTATTAATTAGTCCTTATTAATTTTATCTAAAATCTAATTAGGAAATTTTATTTTAATTTTCAATTATTATCGATTAGATTTTTAGATGATTATATTTAATTTTATAATTTATAATTTATAATTTATTATACTTAATTAATTAAATTTAATTAATCTTGATTTTAAAATCCTAATTGATTTTAATTTAAATCAATTAATTTAATTCTTTATGTATAATTTCATTTTATATTTATATATTTATATTTTGTTTTATTAAGAATTAAACCATTAATTTAATTCAACTTAATTAATATAATTAATTAAATTAAACTAAATAATTAATTAATTTGCTTTAATTAATTAAACCTTCGAAATGGAAGACCCTTTTTTGAACTAATTCTTCCAAGGGTCCGGGGGGTTTATTTCTCTAATCAGGGGGAGCCAATTTCCACTGATTTCACTCCCATTGTCCCTGTTGAGGTTCTGTGGAAATTTCATAATTTCAATGGCCTCTCTGATTTTCCTTTTGTGATAGCTATCCTCTCTTGCAATTACCTTGGCTTCTTCCAGACACATATGATGCTTGGTCTTGGATGAGTGCTCTGCAAGGGCTGATGTACGAGATCTTTCAGTCTTTATGTCAGCCGCATGCTCTTTTAGTCTTATTTTCAGAGACCGACCTGTTTCCCCAATATAACTCTTGCCACATGAGCAATCAATATTGTACACTCCCTTGAGTTGTTGACGATCAATTTTATCCTTAACTGACCTCATCATTTGCCTTGTCATTCCACATGTTGTAAATTGAGTGTCTATGTTCTTCTTCCTTAAAAATTTTGCAATCTTATCGGTAGTCCCTTGGATGAATGGAAGGTAAACTTTCCCATGATTTTCTTTCTTGTCTTCAGGGGGACGCTTAGAGAAGGCCCTGTCCTAAGCCCTTCTTAGAGCTCTCTTGATACTCCACTCCTTGTATCCAATGCTTTTGAAGACAGAGGTTAAGTGTTCAATCTCATCCTTTAGGTGATGAGGGTCAAAAATTCTGAAAGCCCTAACAGCTAGGGTGTTCAAGACGCCAGATTTTTGGGAGGGATGATGGTAAGAGTCAGCATGAAGATAGCTATCAGTGTGTGTTTTCTTCCTATAGACTTGGTGACCCAAAGTATCATCCTCCTTTTTATTGATCAGAACGTCTAGAAAGGGGATCTTACCATTCTCTTCTATCTCCATAGTAAATTTGATTTCAGAAGATATAGAGTTAAGATGATTGAAGGACCTCTCAAGCTCTGCCTTACCATGAGTCCAATTTAGGTTGGTGTCATCGACAAATATTTTCCACCATGCTTGCTTTAAGTGGAATGAGTCAAGGGATTTTCTCTCAAAGTACTCCATGTATAGGTTGGTGACAATAGGTGAGAGCGGGGAACCCATGGCAACCCTAGAAATTTGTTCATAATAGTGATCTTGAAAACTCAAAAAAGTGGGTCGTAAACAGATTTTTGCCAGCTTCGCTATTTCAGGATCGGTGGCCATCCTTATAACCTGAATAGCTTCATCAAGGGGAATCTTTGTAAACAAGGATACGACATCAAATCTTACTAGAATATCGTCTTTATCCAACCTTTTATCCCTAATAAGCTTTACAAAATCAGTTGAGTCTTTTATAAAAGAGTCTTTGTTACCAACGAGGGGTTTCAGGATCTTAGCAACATACTTAGCTAATTCATAGGTAGGGGAACCAATGGTTTTAACAATTGGTCTAAGAGGGACCCCTTCCTTATGGATTTTTGGTAATCCATAGATTCCAGGAATAACCTCACAGGAGGGGATCAACTTCTTTTTTATTTTATCCTCTAGGTTGGTTTCCATGATGGCCTTCTTGACCTGCTTTATCACCTTGGGAATAGGGTTGGAGTTGACCCTTCTATAACTTCCACAACTCAAATGCTCATTCATTTTTTGAATGTAATCTTCCTTGTTTAACACCACGGTGGCTTCACCTTTATCAGCTTTGAGAACAACTATTTTATCATTATTTCGGAGAGATCTCAAAGCGTCACGCCCCTCTTTATTCAGGTTACTCTTTGGGCGTTTAGACTTCAACATAGCTATGGAACATTCTTGTCTTAATGAAAGACCTTGAGTCCCATTCTCAATGTTGCAAATGATGCTTTCAAAAGGAATGTTCTTAGGTGAGACCGCAAATCCCAATCCTTTGCTCAGAATTTTGATTTCTTCAGGGTTAAGCTTTATGGATGAGAGGTTCACAACCCTCTTATCATGCTTATCTTTTTCAGAATTATCACTAGAAGCATTATCATTATTAATAATTCCATAGTTTGTATTATTTTTAGTTTCAAGATCTTTACCCTCTAGGACACTCTCGTTCTTATTTATATTACCCCCGTTATTAATTTTAAGATTCCTACGAATGAATTCAGATGTGAAAACGTTATTAGTGCAGCTGGAATCCAAGCTGTTGATAATGCCTTCGTTACTGCAGCCGGTATCACCCACAGCACAGTGGGTATCATTATTAATAATTCCAACGATTGAATTACTTTCAGCTTCAAGATCTTTACCAATGATATCAGAAATATTACCCACGTTAGTTCTAACATCATTATTAACGAATTCAATGGAAACGTTAATAGTGTCGGTGTGTTTCTAAAATCAATTAATTATTATCTATTTATTTATTTTTAATTAAAAGAGTTGATTAATTAATTAATTGATTGATAAGTTAAAGGGATTAACTACTTTATTTGATTTAATTAATTAAAAGAATAGATTGACTGAATTAATTTATTTGTTTATTTTTCATAAATGGGTCAAATATGACAAGGAATATTAATTAATTAATTGTTTAATTAATTATTCCTAGAATATAGTAAAATAAATAGTGGTTTATTTAATTATTCTTCATTGGTTTAATTATAAATTACTTAACAAATGTGGTTTTGGCTTTACATGGTATACTTCAATCCATCTAGTAAATTAGGCTAGATGATCAATTTTTTGGTGATAATAGATTTCCCCCCAACAAACAAGTGTTAGGAGAAAAAAATATGACCGAAGTACATTGTAAAGACACAATCACTAGACAACACAGTGGAGTCAAGGGGAGAGAGACAGAGACCAATAGAGATGAAGCAAAAGAGGATGGGGATAGAGGGGGCGAGGCCTATGCAAGTCTCCTTTTATGTTGTGCTACCGGACCTCAGTGAGGTGGGGGAGGCATACCTATACCTGCCAAGATAACTAATTAGTAGAAAAATAATGGTGCGGTGAGAAACATAAAACTCAACAATGAAGTACATGTTGAGTGCTACATGACATGTTGGCATAACTGAGCTAGAAAATAATACAATGTGTCCCATATACATAATGCACTTGGAAAAAACATGAGCTAGGAATAAACGCAATAATATCTTAGTACATGAGATATAATGCCCCTTTTCTCAAAATATGGGTGGGAGGGAGGGTAGAACAACTGAAGAAGCCCCGCAGAACAAGGAAGGGCTCTGCAAAACTGAATGGACCATCTGAAGGAGATGTGCATCTTATGAACATTGTGATCAGTAGGAACCAAACCTATCAAATATATGGAACTACATCTGACGCTGTAGCATAATAGGAATGCATTCGGTCATGTGGGGGCTACTTGAAGGGCCAACCCCTCATGAGGTCTCAAACATCTTACAGACACCTAGGAATCACTCATATAATCTGCTGCACCACTAGACCATCAAGTGTATGGATCACAAACATGAAACAACCAATTGTAGAATTGAGGCTTCTGTGATTCATCATAGTTATAAGAAGAGCTTCGGCGTAAATCACATGAAAGAGACCTTTGTTGATGCGTTTCGAACCAACTAGTGTGGTTCATCATCAGGACAAGTTGAAGAAACAGATCTTGCATAGCAAGTTAAGTCGACGCGTTAACTTGCTAGGCAAGATCTGTTTCTTCAACTTGTCCTGATGATGAACCACACTAGTTGGTTCGAAACGCATCGACAAAGGTCTCTTTCATGTGATTTACGTCGAAGCTCTTCTTATAACTATGAAACAACCAAATCAAAGGGATATAATGGGTCACTCTGCTTGATCCAACACATCAAACAAGAATGGAAGTTGGAACCAAGATACATCGTCCTCTAGGTCGTTGTCCGGAATAAACAAGCTGATGTCAACAGAATAAGGCCCATGATAGGTGAGGCAATGAGGATCCTCAACTAAGGCATGACGGAAAATAGTAATGTGACTAATGGACTGACACCAAGGAAAATGGAAAATGTGGGACTAAGGGACAAACAAATGACTTCCCTAGTCAGAGCATAAAGTGCATGGTTGACTTGACAGTGATTGACTCAACTCCAGAAGGGATGGGGACGATATGACTGTAGGCCAAAATGGGCAACACAGGATGAACTGTATAAAAATATGGATGGAATATTGTGACATGATAGAATGGGACATGAAACAGACTCCATGGATGCAACAATGACTCATTGCAGATGCTCTTAACAAGGGTGACTCGATGACACTGCCACAGAGAATAGGCCCGGTGGGGACCATGAAACCATGAGTAAAAGATTGTTACTCATGAAGAAAATTGGTACATGGTACGAAAAGTATTATGGGAAGGTGGTCCCTAAGGTACAAGTTTCGTGTGTGAATAAATTCAATTTTGAGAGGAGAGGAAGTGACCCTTCTTCGAAAAATTACTTCCTAGTGAAGTATCAAATCGTCAAAAACTGAGAAAACCCCATTATAATACTCGATGAGAGATTTCTACCAGTGTTGATGGTTCATTAAACTAAGCTATAGTTTGGTCACAATAGGCAAAAAAAAATTGTGCATTTTTCTATCAAAGGATGCTTTCCCTCTAATTTGAATTCATTTTCTAAGTGACTTGTGGTGAATTTTGAGAGAAGGAAAAGGCCCTGAATCTTTTGGAGGTCATAAAGGACAAACTAGTCGTATTAGGTAGGTGGGCTTAATCATCTCTTCAATTTTAGTGGTTTATTTCCTAATATTTGGTACCCAAGAGCTACTTGGGAGACCCCTGCTCCTCTTCACAGTCACATTGCACTTTTTGGGCCTAGAAGTGCGATTTAGCTCACAAGAAATAGGTGAAACCCTAGGCGCTCACACTTTCTAGGTAGAAAACTATGATTTGGGGTTGAAAGGAGTGGTGGTCTATTGGTCTAGTGGGTGCTATAGGTTGATCAGTGTAGACCAGTTTTTTCTTCTCTGGACTGACAAGACATGCGATGTTTTGTAGGCATGGCAGAGTTGAAAATCAACTAGCATTAGTGAGACTTGGATACCCTTCAATCTGAGATTTAGAGCGATCAGGGGTTCGAGGGAATTTCACTCATTATGGAGTTCTCAAGTTGGTAGAGAACCCATTGGTGAGGGCAGGTGATCCCTTGCTATCATGAATTGTAAGTTATTTGGATCCATACTAGGAGATGTTTGTCGTGTAGGGGTACAACATTAAGCTCACATTAGAGAATATCTATTTCTTGACTAGACTGCCTCCCCTAGTAGTGGTGGGGGATATTCATTCGGTGATGCCTTATGGGAGGAATATTACTAAGTTTCTGTAGTGCCATTATCCTCGACATGTGCGTGTCAAGGGCACAACTGTCCCAATTGGTGATTTAGACTGGCTAGAGACACAGGCTTTTGTTGTAGCTGTGCTACGAGTCTTCGACGGCTAGGCATTCCACCACATCACTAGTGGCGAGATGATGCTAGTTGAGAGTGTTTTGGTTGGGACCTACTATGTGTGGGAGCAGATGATGTTGTGATCGGTGAAATGAAAGTTAAGTCTATGCAGGTGGTAGGTGAACTGTGACTATGCTTTTAGTATAGTGTTGTGCACATTCTTATTTGAGAAGATACCCACCATCCATCCTCATGTATAGATCTAAGATAGGGGCACACAGGAGCTGAGGATGCACCGTTGGGGGTAGCTACTATAGAGAGGAGGCGGAGGGGGAGTCAGATGGGTGTTCTGGCCCAATTCTTTTGCACATTGGGATAAGATGCCCCTCTACATTGATGATTATCCTTCTAGAGGGATGACCTATTAGGGGGACCCTGACTTGCTACTTCTGCTCAAGCGAACATGGGGACTAGACGATAAGTGTTTAGTTGCTATTTTCATGGTAGTTTTCATATTTTTATCACATGTATATGGTATTGAGTGTAAATTATGTGGCATGCAGACATAACACCAATGAACTGACAACATATGTAGGATGTGACACCATGTCTAGGGCTATAGATCGGGGAACATCATCGTCACGTAAAGCTCCAGAAGATAGTGTGCTACTCATTGATCTACACCATAGATGTGGGGTACTCTTGATCAGAGTTTCTGACGTGGATGGCATGATTTAGATGATCGATATATAGATGAGTGTACCAACTTTTCCTCTGAGTGGCGAGGTATCATGCGACGCATGGCAATGGCTGGTTAAGAAGTACATGATGTATGTGCAGGTGGGACAGAGCCTTTGGTGCAGGATCCACCAAACAATGGCTAGATATGGGGACATGTGGGTCCCTTTGGTTTTTATTTCTGTAACATGATATGGGCATGTCCAATGTATTTAGAGCTATGGGCTCCAAACACTTATATGATACACAATATGATTATGCATTTTTATAGGACGATGATGGTTGGCCATGTTCTTTATTTATGGTTGATTTCTCTGGTATACATGTGATAAATGCCAATATAGAATATTATTTGGAATGGTATCTACATAGTTATTTTGGGCTTTAGGAAGATGACCGAAATTAATGGTTTGAAAATCATGTACGAACAACTTAACTCGTAGATATTTTCGAAATAGGACTTGGTTATGCACATGATGCACACCATTCAATTGCATGACAAGTAGCAAGGAATCTAAATGAACATGAAGATGAAGGATGCGATGAGCAAAGGCATTGACTAACAAACCTATCACTACATCATATTCGAACTAATTATTGGTGGCATGTCTAATACACGAGTTGTTTGAAAGGACTAACATATGCAAGAGGGTATGAATGGCCCAGACTGTTGAGCCTAGATTCCTGGAGAAGCGACTCACACTGTCGTCATGACTGATATACAATGTGGATGATGGATCCATCTGAAAGGTGTAAAAGACAATGGATGAGATGATGCAACCTACCTAACTTCATGATAGAAATAAAGACACACAAATCAAAGGGATATTCTATGAGAAATATTTCTTGAGGTAAAGTGCGTTGGGAGAACTAGGAAGGAAATGGCCTTCAAAATCCTCCAAATAAATATGCCTCCTTGCCTAAGTGCAAGGATAATTAGGGGTGGACATAGCTTCCATGATATCCTCATCATAATGGAAGATGGTTGGATGGGCGGAAGATTGACTACATGATGCGGTAGCGGTACTTGGTGCATCAACTTGATAAATATGGTTCACATACGCATCATCTGGAATGGTAGACAATGAGCTAGTAGATGGAGGATCTATAGATGTTGAGATCTGGGATTCTATTGAAAGAGTTTCGATAGAAGCATGCGCATAAACCTCAAAAAGGTTTGCCTGTGAGGAACTCAAGCATGACGATAGGTAAAGGATATGGCCCATGGTGTTCATCATCTCCACATCGGGGGAGGGATCATGATGGTGGGACCAGAGTCCCCCTCTTTTGGTTGACTAGTGGTACTAGAATCCATAGGTAGAGGAGTAGATGATCCACTATGAGTGGCCTCATATTTGTGAAGTGCCTCAAGGCAATATGAAATTTGTTGAGACGAGGTCAACAATGGGAATAGTGACCATGACAATCACACAGGGCACAAGGGTGGTTTGTGTGTAACATTTCTTGGGTGTACCTGGTATGTTAACATGGACATCAGGGATATTTGACTTAGGGAATGTTTCATGAACCAAAGGTTTGAGATGAGTAAGCACGGGACAATTATTTATGGCGTGCCCAATGGCTTTACACAAAGAGCACAGAGGTAACAAATTTGGGGCCTTGGGGAATGCAGGGTTTTGGGTAGACTTGTACTTAGGTTCTTTCCACTTAACTTTCTCCCCTATCTAGATTCTTTCGCAACAAGAGTGGGTTCTTATTAAGGTTGTGATGGAACTGAAGGAGTGGCAGGGGCTATAGGGATTGTTTGGACCATGGCCAAAGCATGATAAGGTCTTAGATGACCAGGAAAAATTCTTGCAAGGGGATCAATGTACTATACCGGGATCCCTAAAGTCATGTTAGGAAGAAACAACAAAGCCATGGGAGGGAGAAAAAATATTCTCGGACGGGGAAATAAGAAAGGTATTTGTGTTGGCTTGATGGGATCTGACCCAGGTTCAGAAGTGTTTTAGCCAAACAAATCTTGCACTACTGGCCCTTTCGGAAACAATCCATGGAGTACAGACCAAAGTCTCACCCAAGGTAGTAGGGGAGGGTACTGAAACCAAGTTTCCACACCCTAGGGATGTCTTGATGAGAACTTTGAAGGTTCGCGAACCGACCTACGCACTTGTGCTACTCTACACAGCTTGTCTATCCTTCGCGTAGCTCGGTGACAAGGCACTTATTAGGTTCTTATTATTAATGTGCTGATTATAGATCTAATATAATTCTTGAGGTCTTATTCAAGCATTCATTAGTAATAACCAGTGTGCGCTATCGTAATTCTTAAAGATAGGCATAAAATCATAGATCATAATAAATGCATAAACCAAAATATAAACAGATCAGCAATATTTTAGAACCAACATATCTTTATTAATGTCTTTGTTTTAGCACAATCCACTTCCTTCCCTATGCACACAACCATAGGGGTCCATGCACATAGCTGCGGACTCTACCAGGCCTCCATACACACAACTGTAGAGCCTCTATCTCCTACTATGACCCAAGACTTAGACTTCCAAACCCAAAGCAAGTATTGCAAACAAAAACCCATAATACATCAGATCTTCCCCCAAAGCTACCTTCTACCTGTAGAGCATTGCTCTATTTATACATTCCCATGGTCCACAGACCATGGGTAGGCTGACTCACTTTCTATTATTTTACATTATTTTTGGGCAGACAACCCTTTGACTCGACCTATTACAGTTCCCGCTCCGCACACTTCGTTGAACTTTTACAATATCAATACCCTAAATTATGGGATTTAAGCCTCAAACCCATTACGCAGGGCCTCCACTATCCAATAGGCCCCTAACACAATCATTGTGACTCGTCCCGAGTCACTCGTTGGTGTGGCAATATGCACTACCAAGGCTTCGCGGTCCACCATCCCTATGAGTGACGCACTACATTCTGCTGCTCCCTCCTTGTCTCTTGCAACTCTTCTTCAAGCACCTATTCCATTGCCTCTATTAATTCATGCAACTGATGATGCTCATTCTACTATGCTCGATTAACACAGAACACACCCTCATAGGATTTTAGCTCAAGCTGTGGTGCCGCATGAGGGAACTCCTCGTGCCAAAGCACCAAGTCTATAATTTGTGGTCTACTATACACACTCTCTGCTCCAGCTTATGTTGAATTTTTGCAAGAAAGATGTTGTTGTCCGTGAGATCCCAATCTTCATGGTGCATCAGAGATGAACTATTTTGCAACTCCCTCATTTGTCTCATGATTCACCATCTTTCCTTTATCTTTCATGGGTCATCTGCCAGCCTGTGGTTTAGGCAGCGACATCCAGACCAGTTCTACATTGTGTTTGAGAATTTCTGGTACATCCTCAACTGTCAGTGCTAAACTCGGCACAACATCTGTGGCTGTCGACATCACACTATCCAAAAAGTTGTGTGTCTCCATTGGCCATATTAAAACACTTGGGCTTACTCCTTCAGCATCGATGATCAACAGTTCCATACCGATTGGAAGGTACAATAGCTTACTTCTCTCGATACCATAGATTGTTCAGTGGATGCCCCCCTATGATTTATAGACATGTTGAAATTTAAATTTAGTCATTCCCTCCTTTTATGGTACATTAATATTGAATCTATGGTAGATCGTTTTGGGTCTGGCTTGTACTTCATATCTTAATTGCCTGTTGCCCGTTCCTTTTTTCCGTAACTTAGACATCTTGTCACGAACAATGACAACAATGGTCACTTCCATGCTTGTCCACATAGCAGCGTAGCCCCTTTTGCACAACTGCGACCCTTGTGACATACCGATTCTATGCGCACCCTTATTGTCGCGTAGCTCCCTCACAGACTAATTTATCATCCTGTTCTCTCTTTAAAATGTCTAGAGCAGTGAGACTATACTTTTGTCAGTTATTTAGGCAATCAGCCCACCTGTGTATAGCTTCAGGTGACTGCCATTTACTCTTCCTAAGAAGGGCTCTCCATTAAGCTTGTTGAGCTAGACCACACCTCTATCTATGACTTCCTTAACGACATATGGTCCCAACCAATGCATCCGGATTTTTCCAGGGAATTTTCTCAAACTTGCTGTCATACAACAATACTAAATCATTTTCTTTGAATGTGCACAACTTGATATGGCAATCATGCCAAGCCCTTTCTCACTGCTTCTGTACCTGCCAATGGGATACGACTAGAAATCTTTCCTCTAATTCTTCCAGTTGTGCGAGCCTTTCTTCCAGAACTCCTTGGTTTGCCATGCCTGTCATAGCTACTATTTGCAAACTAGGTACAATGTATTCCATTGGCATGACGACTTCCATGCCATAGACTAACCAGAAAGATGCCTGACCCGTTAATTTATTTCACATGGTTTGGTATGCCTATAGCACAGCAGGTATGTGCAAATTCCAATCATTTCACTATGCATTACAGACCTTCGTCAACGCAGTCTCTAAAATCTTGTTGAAAGCTTCAACTGTCCCATTTTCTTGTGGATGATACAACGTACTTTGCTAATGATATACCTGGAATTCCTTAGTGAGTGCGCTGATACTTTGATTTAGGAAGTGCATTCTGGGGTCACTAATTAGAACTTTCAGGCATCCAAACAGTGTCAACACATTATCGAACAAAAATTTCGTAGTTGTAGCAGTTGTGTAGTCCTTAACCAGTTGTGGTTCTGCCCATCGGGTCAAGTAATATGTTGCGATGATGATATAGCATGCACCCGTATTTCCTTGAGGTGTGATAGGCCCCACAAAGTCGATCGCCCATTTTTCGAACGGTTGCAACATCATCTGTGGATTAAGCGGAATTTCATCCCTCCATGATGGTTTCCTAGTCCATTGACACACGTCGCAAGCCCAAGAGTATGCTTTTGAATCTTGATGTAGAGTTGGCCACCATAGTTCGGCGCGAAGAATCTTCTGTGTTGTCACTCATCCTTCATAATGTCCTCTTGCAACCCCTCCATGTGCTTCTGTGACGATCTGTCCTCTTTCAAATTCAGGTACATATCTGCATAAGATTTCATCGGTTTCCATTTTGTAAAGGTGCCCTATAATAACAGTAAAATCTGTTGCACGTAACACTAGTTCTTTCTTCTGCTGAACTAAATACCCCTACAGCAATGTCCCTATGGTTAAGAAGTGGATTCTATCCTCAAAGTGGCCATCCACGACGTGCACTACATAAAAATGTGCATCAGGTAGTCCTTCCTCTAAGTTTCTCGGCTCTTCACTGTTCTCAATTTGGGACAGGTGATCTAGGCCTGCGTTTAAGCATCCAGGTTTCACAATGTCTTCGAAATCGTACTCTTGAAACAGTGACAACCATCTACAAATGCCCCCCCCCCACCTAACACGGGCTTATTCACTAAGTATTTTAACATGGAATGATCAGTATACATCTTAAAGTGTCCACCGAGTAGATAGTGGCGATATTTCTGGAGCGCGTATAACCCCTGACACTCAGTAGTGGAGTAGTTCTTTTCAACTTTGGACAATCGTTTACTTGCGAATGCAATCAGGTGATTAATTCCTTTCTCTCCTTCTTACGTGAGTACAGTGCCTAGCGCGATACACGACGCATCAACATGGACATGAAATTCAATGTCCCATTTTGGGAAAACCAAAATGGTGATGGATGACATTTTTTCCTTGAGAATCTCCAAGCTTTTCTTACAATCATCATTCCAACAATATGTAGCGTCTTCCTTCAACAACTATTCCATTGGTGCCATGACTTGTGCATAGCACTTAATAAACTTATGATAGTTGCTAGTGTGTCCCAATGTGGTGCAGAGTTGCTTGAAATTGTGCGATGCTTGCAGATTGAGTATGACAGCAATCTTCGTAGGGTCCACCATCAGGCCTTGTCTGCAGACCACATGGTCAAGCAAATTTCTGAATGGTATGAGGAAAGTCCACTTTATTGAGATTTAGCACAATCTGGTGGCATCGGCAAGTATCCAACATCAACCGTAAGCTCGCAATATGTTTCTTGACTAGCCCAAATACAATCCAATCATTAAAATAAATTTCCAAAAATTTATGGATTAATTCCTTGAACGCAGCCGCTACTACACGTGAAAATATCATTGGGGCATTCTTTTACCCAAAGGGCATAACTGTGTACTAAAAACATCCCCATTCAGTTGCAAAGGTGGTCTTGCTTCTACCTTCTGGCGTGATCTTGATCTGATGGTACCATGAAAACCAATCTGTAAATGAGTACGCTTTCTGTCCACCAATATTCTCCAGGACCTCATCTATAAATGGCGTTGGGAATGGGTCATGAACATAGGCATCATTCAGTTTTCAGAGGTCAAAGTAGATTCAAAGTTTTCCCTTTTGTTTTTTCTCCTGTACTATCATAGGACTCACCTAGTCAGACTCTTCCACAGGTTCAATAATTCATGCTGCCAGAATTTTGTCCAATTCTTTGCAAACTTTTCATTATACTTCAGATTCAATTGGTAAGGACACTGCTTAACTCGCATTGCATCCAGACTTAGAGTTATCTTCATCATCCCTAGGTCATCGAGTATCTCCTTTAACTCAGTTATTTTGGTCGGTAATAAGTCTTGATATTCGTGAAGTGACTCGACAACCTTATTCACCATGGCATTGTCCCCATTGTCCCCAAGCATTGCGTACTTCAGCTCCTCCTCCATACCAATGTTCACTTGTTTTGTTTTCAATAGCACAGTGATGTCAAGGTCCTCAATCACTGGTCCGTGAACCTTGCAAATCCCCTCTGTTTCTAGAATATTGATGTTTATGTGGTCATCCTTATCATCTTCTAGCCGCATGTTGTAAAATTCTAGGGCCTATCTCAACTGATGCAACCACTCTGGCTACACTATTTCTTCTAGTACCAAGGGTATTTTGAAAATGGTGGCTTACACAACTTGAGATGCATCATCAACAGTATCCATCCATTGGTCTTCAAATAAGAACGTTAATAAAAATCCTTCACAAAAGATATCCCATTCACCTGTACCATTTTGAAGTTCTATCATAATATACCAGTTCCTTATGATGATATCCAGGGTATGATAAAATAAGTGTACCCACTCCAGCTAGGGCTCTTCCCCTTAGGCTTTGATCCATTTTGTGAGGTGCATGCGCAGGTCATCACATCCATCGTATTTCTCAGTTATTCATAGTTCCGGTTTCCCAAATCTTATCTGCATCATCCGCCTTTAGCCACGCCAGTCTTCAAAGGTTCATATGTTCCCCACCAATGCGTAGGCCTTGTATGTAACATCCATTTTAATGCATCGAACCTCTAGTGCTCTGGTACCGTACTCTCAAACTTACTCAGGAACTCATCCACCATTGTCAACCCATCATATGTCGGCAGATCTCGATCCTAAGCGATTACACAACACGGTGACCCAGTCATCATGTTGCATTTTAACGTTGTTACTCCATTCAACCAATTATGCCAGTGCTCGTCTTCTTCCTCTGAAGCAGATGGGTAAGAATCTGTGCGTTCCCATGATATTCTTCCCTCTGTAGTCAGATTTACCCAATCCGGATTTCTCTGAGTTATCTTGTAGATATAATCCAATTCATCATCACTTCCTTTGTCGTGCACAAGTTCTGTGTAGTGCACTCCTTCAGCCGGGTCTAGTGGAATGACTACGCGGAGTGACTTTTTCTCAAATATCATCTTCCATTTCTTTAAATTAATGACTCCATTCATATCTGTGGCCTAGTTTATCCATAACAATGCTGGGTAAGGGTTACTGTCATCCACAATTTCTATTACCTCAAAGTCCATTAGTGTGCTCGTGCCTTCTATGTCCACTGTGATTCCTTGCAATATCCCCATGGGCAAGACCTTTTTCTAGTTCACCATCTATAATTGAATAGGAGACCACTGTAATGTGGGCCTACCCATGCGTTCCCATGTCTATTTAGGTAGCACGTTTGTATCCAAGCATAAGTCTAGAATGATCTAATCCATCTCATAGCCAATAATTTGCATCATTAATCACATTTCCCATCTAGTGCGCAAAGCATGTTTCCCTAGTTTCTGGACCACATGAGGTTCACCTAACCCTGCGCACCTAGTTATCAGCTCTTGTAATTCTTTAACTACCTTATTGTCGTGTAGCAACTTCATGCATGTCTCTAAAAAGGTAGTTAGCATAGAGGGATCCATTTCTACCTTGGGTTGATCCTTACTACCTGAAGTAGAGACCTCTGCGAAGCTCTTCTTAGCTTCCATACATGTCTCCATCACACATTCCAAGTCAAACTTAGGCTGCTTTGGAAGGGCCTTGAGAACCCTTGTGTCTTCCTTGGTTAGTTTCCCCTTATCTTCCCCTACGACTGCGCCACTTCTGAGCATCATGTTCACGTTTGGGTCTTCCTCGCATTGTTCAGACCTCATCATTTGGATGTTCTGCATCGGCGTAGGTTGTATTGTCCTTTTCTCACGTATCTATGCTATCAACGTGGGGCAATCTATCATTTCATGATCCAACTGCTCACAGTAGGGGCATGATATTCTGGTCCAGTTGGTACAATCATGAGTGTAGTGCCCTGTTCCTCCACAGTTATAACATATTAGATGCCTGCGGCCCCTTCCTGGCCCCATTCCTCCCCATCCTCATCTTCAACCCTGGAAACCACAACGTGCTATCGTTGCGGCTTGATCCTGACCTCATGCCTTAGTCTGCATCCTATATGTAGGTGTTTGATCCATCAACAATTCATAACTCTGACAGTTTTGCTCATCATGACCCACAGATCTACGAAAAGTGAAAAATAGCTACTCGGAGATTGATGTAAACATCTACAATAGGTGAAAATTATCTATTGTGTGCTTTACTCCCACTTGACAGATCACGCACCAGAGCGTGGGCATGGCGCTTGGCCTTGCCTGCACCTTTGGTCTCAATAGCATCAATCCTCCCCCTGCCAAATAATTTGTGAATACCAGGCAATGATCGTTATTGTGGCCCTGGCTTTTACATTTTATGCACCACACCTCTTCTCGCATTTCTAGTTGGAGCACCTTCTCTTACTTTAAACTCTACATTTCCAAGCATAGGTTTTGTAGTTGTGCATGGATTTGCTAAACTCCTAACCCTGGATCTTGTATAGGAGTTTCGTGCAACCTCATCGTTATCTCTAATGCTTCAGCCTAGGTTGAGATCTTTTTTTTGTGACAGTGCCATCCTCAAATGTAGTGTCAAAGGCACCACAAACCACGTGTGGTGTTGTGCATCCATCAGCGTCATGTTGGCCTCACGGATAGTACCGTTCAGTCTCTAATCCAAATGCCAAGGGGTTTCACTTGGCAGCATCACCATCTCCTTGAACTCGATGATCGACTACATCTTTGATTTCGACTGGCTAAATTCTTTGTTCAATGCATCCTGGATCTTCACTATTCCCACATTTAGATGATCTCTAAAGTTCTTTATATACCACGTCAACGCGCAATCCTGCAACATGCTTACCAAAGTAGCCTTTTTGATGTTATCATCTATAACTCTGTGCACTTCCCACACTACCCTTATTATGAACCAAAACTATTCTGAATCTTCGCTTTCTACTCCTCTAAATACAGGCAACTTGATCATGCTCGCCATGTTAAACTTCTTGTTTGGTAGAGGTGGTGTGTGCATGTGTGCCAAGGCTAACTACGAACTCGTACAGCTTCTGATCCAACCAATCTTCAATCTCTTTCTTCGTAGGGTTCTGATATTTTGACATTCGAAATCCCTTAGGTAGATCCCAGTCCCAGCAATGGAACCATTTGTTGGCTTGATGGGGCCTGACCCAGGTTTGGAAGTGTTTTAGTTAAACAAATCCCACACTATTGGCCCTTTCGGCAACAATTCATGAAGTTCTGACTGAAGTCTCATAGGAGGTAGTAGGGGATGGTGTTGGAACCAAGTTTCTGCACCATAGGGATGTCTTGATGAGAACGTGGAAGGTTCACGAACCGACTTGCGCACTCGCACTACTCTACATAGCTTGTCTGGCTTTCGCATAGCATGGTGACGAGGCACTTCTTAGGTTCTTATTATTAATGTGTTGATTATAAATCCGATCTAATTCTTAAGGTCTTATTCAAGAATTCAATAGTAATAACCAGTGCACTCCATCATAATTATTAAAGATAGGCATAAATGCGTAGATCATAACAGATGCATAAACCAGAATATAAATAGATCCACAATATTTTAGAACCAACTTATCTTTATTAGTGTCTTTCTTTTAGTACAATCCACTTCTTGCCCTATGCACATAGCTACAAGGCTTTATGCACACAAATGTGGACTCTACCAGGCCTCCGTGCACACGGCTATAGAGCCTCTATCTCCTACGATTACCCAAGACTCAAACTTCTAGAGACAGAGTGAGTATTGTAATCAAAAAACCATAATACATCAGATCTTCCCCCAAATCTACCTTCTACCTTTGTAGCCTTGCTCTATTTATAGATTCCCATGGTCCACATACCATGGGCAAGCCAACTCACTTTCTATTATTTTACATTATTTTCAGGCGGACAACCCTTTGAGTCGACCTATTACAGTTTGTGCTCTGCACACTTTGCAGAACTTTTACAATATCATTACCCTAAATTATGGGATTTAAGCCCCAAACCTATTACGCGGGGCCTTCGTTACCTGAAAAGTTGGCCTGCAGGGTAATGTCCCTACGGAACAACTCTAGGATAGTTGAGACATGGAGGAACATTTCCTGGTGGGAACATAAGAGAAGCACCCAGAAATGGGGGAGGTTGTGAGTGGGTGGATCTAGATGACTTGGCTAGAATGGTGACTGCAGGGTGATGAGGAGCTAGTTGCAGATTAGATGTACAAGACTGCTTAAGGGCAGCTCATGACGCTTGTAAAATGAAAACACTCAAATATTTAGGCTATGAGATGAGAGGGGGAGGACTAGGGAAAGTACCCAACAATGAGGAATCTTTGTAGAATCCAGTTGAAACACCAGTGATAGGAGGTGAAGACTTCTTATTTGAGACTAACAAGATAATGCACTCCAGGGAGGTGACGGATGTTGGCTTGTAGTAAGTCAACGGATTGATGGTAACAATCTTCCCTTCATGGGGGAAGCACATCTTGTGGAAAATTGAAGATGCGATGACTGACATTACATATGTGTAAGTATGATGCAAGAGAATGTTGTAATCTAAAGGGGCATCAATAACCTCGATGTCTACATGGACAATCTTTCCTGCATGAGTCACTGGATAGTTGCGGTACATGACAAGAGGTTGGGAGGAGTGTCCATCCCAAACACCCAAAGTGATGGTGGAGGGGTACAACTTAGGTGACTTAAGTTGTTTCCAAATGATAATGGACATCACACTAGTGTATGCACCTTCGTCAATAGTGCATAGGGAGATGATGGCATTACAGACTCAAACTGGTATCTGGAACATAATAGATGAAGTTAATGGGGGACGTTATGATGTATCAATTGGGGATACAATAATATGATTATTAGAAGGATCTACTAGACCGAAATTCGTTACTAGAGCTTTCTTTTTAGATGGGCATGACTGGAGGACTTCCATCACGAATATGGAAACAGGTGATTGTGCCAAGTCATCTACTATACTATATGTATGGGGAGCTCGGTTAGAAGTAATGTTATAGCATAATGGTCCCTTGGGGATCTTAGGATTGGTCTCAGATTTAGGCTAAGGGACCTATAACAAACTATTTGGTGTCAAAAGAGGCTCAGCAGATGCTTTGGTTTTGGACTCAGTGGTGGATGAAGTCGATGGCTTGTCATGTTCACGTTACCAAGTTTGCAGGTTAATATCGGAGGGATTAACCTCATCGGAATTCATCACAAAGATCTCATAGTCACCAAGACCAGAAGGTTGGGGGGGGATAGGCTGCTTGACCTAGATGAGGTTGAGCAACAAAAAATCCTTACTGAGGGAAAGGATTTGTAGGCACTATTGGTTGAGATGGTGCAAGATTTTGAGGCAATTGTTGACCTCTAGAAGATGCTTGAGCTTCCCACATTTGGTGCATGTAGGGTAGGAGAGGACACTCATGTGTACAATTTCCATGTACGAATAGCCTTGCTATGCTTGGATTGGATGCCCTTTATTGTTTATTGGTGTTAAGCTAGTTCCCCTAGGGTTAACTAGGTTGATTACCTTGATTACCATAGTTACTGTAGTTACCCTTCCCCTTATCCTTTTTCTTTGAATTTTGGGGATTGGTCACACTATTGTACAAGCACTTGACACAGAGGGGGAAGTGGCTGCTGGGGCTGAGGATGCATGGGAGTCTATGGCGCTAATGCTTGAGGGGTTACAATGATCAGTTGTGTATAAAGAGGAGAAATGATTTGGTAGATAGGTTGGGGCCCTGAAAACATGTTGATATTAGGAGGGGCATAAGTGTTGGATGAACTGGTGCCCCGTTACAGATAGCCATAAATTTGTTGAGTATATGGAGAAGGATGTGAAAGGGTTCCAATGATACTGTTGGTGGCATGAGATGCCCCAGTGCATTGGCACCTTCAGGATGAGGAAGGTCTGAAATGATGGTATAGACATAATGATATTGTGCATAAATTAGGTCATATCTCAGGGAATTTTGGATAGCTTCTTCCTCTATTTGAAGAAAATGGGATGCCACATATTTTCCAATGGATGATAAAATTCTCCTAAGAAACCAATCTTGGCAGACATGGTCTTCGAACGGTGGGGCATGGCATGTGCTTTGCCTTCTACACTATTCTTGAACATGATTGGAAAGGCCAGTAGCAGAGGACTCATAGAATGAGGTTAATAGTTATGTACCTGTGTCATACTGGATAGGTAACTAGAAATATTAGAGGAACTCTTTCGCAAGTGTTGCAAAAATGGAATGAGATGCGGCGTGTTGGTCCGTATACCATTTTGTAGCATCTCTAGTGAGTGTGTGTTGGAAAAACCGAAGAAGAATGGAGTCATTAGTAATGGAGTTGGACAAACAACACATGTGGAAGGAGTAGATGTGATTGGTAAGGTCCTCTCCATCAATACCCTCAAACGTTGGGATGTCTTAGGGAATCTTAGTTGGCATAGTAGGCCAACCAGCATCGTGGTGTTCGTTTATCAACTAGCTAAAATATAAGAGACTCCACCCAACCATAAAAGGGAGCATAGGGGCTGTCACAATGGTTCCTGAGATTGTTCCACTAGATTTAACTACCAGGATAGAACTGAAGCCAATACCAGGTTGGGTTCCTCCAACAGTAGTGGGTTCAGACATTGTGACGGTATGTAGTGAAGGAGGCTCAGAATTAGATGAGGAATTAGATGAAGCAAGAGAAGAGTCAGTATGGGGACTTTGGGGACTATGAAGTCAAACCCTGGAGGGAAGAGTAATATTCCCAAGCCAAAACTGGCGATGAATGCCTAAGAGTCTCCGTGAAACATGCCTTCATGTCGCAATGGTGGTAAGACACACATGACATGGAAATGGTTAAGGGAGATCAACAATATGCCTTTGTCTCGATGAGGGGAGATAAATTTATTATGTTAAGTCTTGGCTTGGCGGTGTAAACTAAGCGCCTTTCATTTAAGGTGTGCTTGTGTGTGCAAGTGTATTTATTGATTAAGTCTAGATCATGTTTGAAAAAAGAAAAAATCTTGTTCAAAATAAACTAAAATGAACAACAAAACAATTAACTAAACCACACCCAAACTAGGTTTGCAAAGATTGTGATGGTTGGTGGCAAAATCAACTGAAAATACACTAAAAATGTCAAGATATCTAAGTGTCGATGTGACTGGGATCAAATGACACAAGGCCACTGGAAAGTTTTGCAGCAACAATAAAAAACTAGAGAGGAAGATCACTGCAAAAAGATAGGGAGATGGGTGTAAAGCCTAGGGAAATCGATGGGACCCTATGACCAATGACCAAACAATGTTTAATATGGAACTATGGATGGAAACAACCTATCTTTGGAGATTTGAAATAGAAGAGTACAAATCTCAAAATATGGCAGAAAGTGCTACAAAAACTCAAACTTCTTACTCAGCTAAAACTCCTCCTGTTAAGGTGGAAGCGTACTAGAAGCCCTAAGGGGATAAATTCCACTTTGACAAGTAAATCCGAGTATATTGAGGCCTAATCAAGATGAGGCAAAGGTCAAACAACCCAATAGACAGCTATTGAGAAAACCCAAAAATAGATATGATAAAAGCCCGAAAACCCTAAAAATTGCAGGTACTAACCTATTCTCACGGGGGATCGCACCTTTTGGGCTAAAAGGAGCACTTTGGACTTGATTTTGCACTTTTTGGGGTGAAAAGTGTGATTTCCTCTCCTTGATTACTAGTCGGAAAATCTCAGAAAAAATTGTCATCTCTGTCGCGGCTAGTTCCATTGACCTGTGGAAAACACCAGAAAACTTGCAGAAGCTAGACATTTGATAGATCTAGGGATAAAAAGCTAGTAAAGAACATTAAGAGACTGAAAAAAGAAGAAATCCTAAGCCAAAAACTTACGGTCACCCATGTTTATGGATTTGAAGTAAAAAACTAGTGGAGTTGCCAATTTTGTTGTAGTGTTTTCTTCTCAAAGACGTACGAAAAGAACCCACTTAATACTGTGGATGAAAAACAATCTCAACAATATAAATGGATGCTAAACATTGAATATCTACAGCAAATGATACAAAAAAACTACAAAAGTCTTGATCTATGCCACAATCATTGTTAAACAAAAAAAAAGAAATAGTAATAACTCAAAACATCCAATGGAAACCAGATATACAAAGAATATATTTTATTATAACACCTATGAAGGGAATAAATAAATGTTACCACTCCCCCAAAATAGGATGGGTTCTTGGCTATCCTCAAACATATTCATATTGTTTAGAGTCTCTCTCCTCTATAGTGTGTAAACCCAAGAAATAAAAAGTTTGAGCTCAATGGAAACTCAAATGGAAAAAGTGGTGTGCAACAATGAAAATAAGCAAAAGTGAATAGTGAATGGAAAACCCTTCTATTTATAATAAAATATTGAGTTATCATCGACTAATGAGAAATAATAAAATATTATTAACCCCATTCTTGGAATAATCACTTGAAATATTTTATTATATTTTCTTAGGAGGGAAAATGTGTTTAAACATTTATTTAAAAATAATAAATAAATGATTTATTTGTCATCTCAAGAAATTGGTTAAGGAATAATAAACAAATAATGATTTAGTCAACTATTCCTAAGGTATGTAGTCAAATTTGACAAGGAATAATAATTAATTAGTTATTATTAATATTCCTATAAAAAAATAAGATAATTAATGATTTATCTATTTATTTTTCATAATCAGGTCAAATATGACACCGAATATTAATTAATTAATGGTTTATTTAATTATTCCTAGAATACTATCAAATAAATAGTGGTTTATTTAATTATTCTTCATGGGTTTAATTATAAATTACTTAACAAAGGTGGTTTATTAAGTAATTTCTCACAGTGAAAGCAATTTTACTATGGTAAAATTGGCTTTACATGGTGTACTTCGATCCATCTAGTAAATTAGGCTAGATGATCAATTGTTTGGTGATAATAGTTGTGCTCATGTAGCCCTGATATTTTTATTGTTGTTCCCCATAGAATCCCACTATTGTTATTATTGTTCCCTTACATTATTATTGTTAAGTATGCTCTATTATATTGTGACCCCTTAGACTGCTATATATAAAGGAGGTCTTATCATTTAAATCATCCAAGAATTGTCCATTTATGTGATATAAAGGAGGTTCCCCCCTCGAAGAGGCTAATTTTCAAGTTGTTGATTTATCTTTTCTTCTATTTTGTGATTTGATTGCATAATATTTGAAGGTCTTCCCACCTTTTTTCTTTACCTGGGCTTTTTTGAAATAGGAAAAATATTTCATTTTTTCTTCATGAACATGCATTTCTCTCCAACTATGCTTATTCTTATCTTTTCACCGAACATTGCATCTCTCTCCATCTATGCTTATCTTGCCACCCTACATAACATTTCTCTCTAGTTATTTTTTTTTCCTAGTGGCAATCCTTGTCCAATGAATTTTAGGAGAAATTGGGAAGGTTTTCATTGTGACCTCTTCCATTTGATTCTCTTTTATAAACTATTTGGACTTAACCACTTAGCATTTTCTTGGACAACAAAGAAGCCCATAATACTCATGTGTTGTTTCCCATATCTTTTTTAATAGATAAAAACATTTATTTATTATAAAAATTTATATACACAAATCAATCAACTTTATTCTTGTCCCCATAATCAAAATTTGCACAATATCTACAAGTAACTATAAAATAATAGTGACTACAAAATAATTGCAACAGGGGTATCATGCCCAACCTTATAGAGACAATGAATATTTTGAAGTAAGACTTTCAAAGTTGCAAAATAGATAAGGAAAGGATGATAAAATAATAAGAAAGATAGACATAATTTAATGCCATGTTATTGAGATATTTGTCTAAAATTGAAAATTAGTTGCAACAAGGACCAAATGTTCGCAATGATGGAAAATAACCATATATTAAAATTGATATCCCTTTGTAAAATTAGAAGCATGAATTGACTATTAGCAATACAAGGAAGATTATCTCTAATACAAGACACTAAATAAGGAATGTGGCTAGTTCCTGTAAAGACTCTTGTTTGGATTCCTCTTGTGATGGGAAACCTAGCTCAAATGGGATGAGTAGTAGCAATTCACATATGAAAATGAAGGAGAAGCACTCCCATGTTCCATTACATTGAGAATTCAAGAAGGTAGAACCAACCACCTTCAATGATGAGATAAAAAATGGTAAGGAAGTTCAAGCATGGATGTTAGGATTGGATAAATACCTCTATGTGCATGATTACTTGGAACACATAAAGGACAAGGAAGTAATATTTAACATGCATGGAAAGGCATATGTATGGTGGGAATATCTTAAGAATGTTAAAGGAAAATGAGAAAAGGACATATATTGGAAGTGGTTCAAAAATTACTTCAAAACAAATTATATACAATAAATGTACTATGACGAAATTGGAAAGCAATTTCATGATTTAAATCTTGGAAAACTCACTATAGAAGACTATGTGAACTGATTTTTGGAGATATTGCATTTTTTGCTTTACATAAAGGATGAGAAAGTGAATATTCAGAGATTCATTAGTGGGTTTCCTTAGTATTAACAAGACTAGATAGATTTTTTTGAACAAAAGTCTATGGATGACACGATTAAAGCTTAGTGTTGTTATAAATAATAAAAGAACAAAGAAAACAAAAAAAAAGTATTGGAAGAGGAATGGAAAAGATTACATGAAGGAAAGGAATTCAATATTTCAACATTATAAATATGTTGGAAAGAGCTCAAATAAGAGTTCTCTGGAAAGAAGCAAGCTTCCACAAAAATATCCTATGGAAAGTCAGATAAAGCCAAAAAATAAAGTGGAAAGAAAGACAAGGAATCAAAAAAAGGAGGCCTTTGAAATGCCAAGGTTTTGGAGATGAGAAATTACTCTGATATTTCCCCCATAAACAAGATGATAGCAAGATAAAGGCATACCGAGTAGAAAAGGTTACTATAATTAATGATGTAGCAAGACCAATGTCTGGGATTCATGCGACCTTGGATAATTGAAAAGAAAACCACCTAAAATTTGTCGCTGAAGTAGACAATATAATTATTGATCATCCTATTTCCATGTTGATTGATTTTGGAGCTAACCTTAGCTATATTTCACCTCAATCTGTTGATGCATGTGTTCTTCAAAGAAGTAAGCATAGGAAATCATGGCTAGTTTAGCTAGTTGTGGGCATAAAGAGGAGGGTAAGTAAAATTTTGGAAGCATGCAAAATTATTATGAATGGGTATAAAACGAAAGTACTATTGGCTATATTTCATTTGGGTTCATTTTATTTTTTTATTGGCATGGATTGGTTAGAGGCATGTTAGGTTAGGTTGGATTTATATCATAGGATATTGGAAGGTGTGCATAAGGATGGGCAACAAATAAATCTCAAAAGAAAAGCCAAGCCTATGACTATAAGATAAGTATAAAAAATGAAATT
The DNA here is from genome assembly GCA_000404065.3 of Pinus taeda. NCBI lineage: Eukaryota > Viridiplantae > Streptophyta > Pinopsida > Pinales > Pinaceae > Pinus > Pinus taeda. Next base: position 161,378 of record APFE030198766.1, on the reverse strand, counting down.
GAAGAAATATTACAAAAAAAAACGTCATGTGTATGTCATACATATGTTGGAGTCAACAGGATTATAAAAGGAAAACATGAGCACATCAAAAGTTTACAAGGATTTTGAAATGTATTTCTAGAAGAAATACTAGGACTTCCACCTAAAAGATATATGGATTTATCCAAATATCTTATGCTAGGAGAAAACTAGATTCCAAAGTACATTAACATATGAGTACTCCTGAATTTATAAAATTAAAAATTCAGTTGAAGAAAATGTTAGACAAAGCATGTAGTAGATCCAATGTATCTTCTTAGGGAGCACAATATTCATTTGTGAAGAAGAAAGATGACACTCTTAGGTTGTGCATATATTAAAATGGTGGAAAATATATCTAGTTTTGGTCTTCATAATAGTCATTGTACTCATGTCATTATGTATATCTTATGTTACAAGAAAATAAGAAAGAAAAATATTATTTTCAAGCATGGGTTTCATGGTCCATATGAATGGTATTCTAGGTCAGTCATGCATTTCATGCCTCTAAGGTTTGTCAAGTTAAGAAATTTTTGTTCTTGAGTCATGAGAATCATTATCATTTGTATAAGACCCTATTGGGAAAGTTATAACATCTAAAAGAATTTATTTTTGAGTTAAGAAAGTCAAAAGAATGTGTAACACCAAGTTGTCCCTCACTGTGAAAAGTCCGTCTAAGAAATGACTATTTGACCTCAGGAGAAGTATATATAAGGAAGGAGTTTCGAACTCATTAGTACATACTTATACAATTAGATATAGAGCAAGAAAGAGAGAGAAGGGGGTGAAGGTCTAGGTGAAGGAAACATCTCGAGAACAAACAAAAAATATGAGTCTTGTGATCACTTCTACTCATATGTGTTGCATAATTATGGTTTTTGCAGTCTACTAGGGGATGAAATTGCACGTCCAAGTTTTAGACCTAAACTATAGGGTTGAAGCTATGGTTTGAAGCATATTTGAAATGTTTGACTTAAGTTGATTTTGACTCATTAAACAAGATCCCTTGGAGGAATGATAGGTGCAAAGAAACTAGGGTTTCCATAGTTGTTGCAGGGATGAATATTGTAGGTTGGATTGTAGATTAAAATTGCAAGACAAAAAAGTTTAAATGAAGTAGAATCTTTGAATTTTGGCTCTCGTTGACCTTGTTGACTTGAGCTTGTTTGACGAAGAATTTCGTGTAGGGCTAACTTGGTGCTTGGAGGAGGTATTTATTTTGGTATTGGGGTCTTATATTTCTCATTTAAATTGATTCTATAAGAAGATAAAATATTATTTATGGGTTTTCTCCTTTGGAGGGGCTTTTCCCTCTCTTGGAGCCTATTTTTTCTGTCCACTATATTTTATTACCTTCATGGTTCATGCTCTTGATAATGCTTAATGAAAAGAACCTAACAAAGAACAATAAGAAGATAACATGAAGATAAGGTCCCTTGTGGAGGTTTAGTAACGCTCAGGAAATACTAAGGATGAAATCTTGGCACAGACAATGTTGGCATCTTGATTGGTTTTTGACGTGATTACTTACAAGGTGCAGTAAGGACAACTAAGGACAATACAAAATAGCATTACGAAATTCTCAAGATCATGAATTTTGGGTGGAAATGCAATATTTCAAAGATATTGTCGAAGAATGATACCATGATACCATAAAAAGAGTGACATGCGAATGACAAACGAAATGGATTTGTAACATTAAACATTCACTTTAATACTTGGTATTAGAATATTTTTTTTAGTTCAGAATTATGTAGTTATATGTTTTATTTAGTATCTTGTTTTTTCTTTTTATTGTAGTTTATGTAGATTTTAGTTTTAGTTTGCTATTCAAATTAAGTTGGAACTTTTAATAAATTTCTTAGTATTTATTCATGCTTTATTTAAGTTTAACTTGAGAGTTTCTTCTATTTTTATTATTTTAGTTCACTTGAATTTGAAATTAGTTTAGATTATTTCTTTTTATATTTATATTGTTCAAATTTTCTTTAATTATATTTAATTTTCGCATTATTATTATTATTATTTAAACTTAGATTTTATTTCATTATTATTAGTATTTTGATGAATTTAAATTTAGGAATTTTCTCCAATCATTTTTATTTTAATAATAACTTATAGTTTTGATTGCAGGTTAATAATGTTTCATTGTTGGGATCACAAGGGATAATAGAGAATTTCAAGCCTAAGCTCAAGAGAGGGAAAGAAAGTAAAAAATTATTTAAAAACATGGATATTCATTTGAGTGAGGTTCTATATTTGAAGCCTTAGACGAAAATTTATCTAAAAGAAGGCTTTGTGCACTGTTGTACGAAGCAAAACTTTGTAGAGAATTAGCTAGTTTGGACCAAATTCAAATAGATGTATTTCAACTCTGAAAATTTCATGTTATCATGAAAATTTTTGACAAATTTTGTGTTCAAAAGATGTTTTGATTAGATTTTCAAATTTTGTACACTATTGTCAAAGTTAAAGACTAATTATTAGCTTCAACTTTATTCGCTTCTGAGGCAATTCTTGATCCATATAAGCATATGTTTTTGAGTTGTGCATTGATGAGCCCCAGAAATGGGTAACTATGAGGGCTCATTTGGCCTCCTAACTCAACTTAATCCACTATTCTCATTATTTTATTGCACGTTTTTTATTATATTTATGCTAATAGAGTGAATTGGGTTAGTCATTATGCCATGAAGTCTAATGTGTGCTTTATGCAGATTTTTGGTCACTTTTTGGACAAAGTCAAAGGATTAATGAGAATTTGGTAGCCAATAGTTGAGGAAAACAAAGGAGAGGATTTGTAGGAGGGTGTCCCCCTCATTTATGACCCCCTACCTTGAATACTCCATCAGAAACTCGGAGCACAAACAACCACATCGATGCATCCAAGGGGGTAGCTGAGCAAGTCAAGAAGAACTACTGTCTATCTCTAGTTCTGGGAAGCCGAGCCCCTTGATTTTAGGAGGGTTGTTGGGGGACTCCATTTATATAAATAGGGGGCTTATAGCCCTAGTATGTTAGCTAGTTATTGGTAGAATGTTCGCACTTTTGTGCAGCTCTTGTTCAACTCATTTTCGAGCTTATTTTTGTGAACAATTCATGTAATGTGACTTTTATTTTGATAATGGAGATGACATATTTTCTGAGCCACCATTGATTTCTTTCAAAGGGCTGAAGCTCTTGGGTTAGGGCCTAACCCAAGCTACCCAACATCTCTTGCTTTGTACTTATATGTTTTTCTTCAGTTCATGAGTTAATCTTGGTTACATAAATTCATTTTACTTTGTTTAGAATAGGTTTCTTTTGATGGTTTACATAGTTTCTTTTGTTTCAGCTACTGAAATAGGTTAATACAGTCATAGGCTAAGATTCAAAAAGGAAAAAAATAAGCCCTAATCTATTTTCTCCCTTCCTAAGATCATGATTTGAGGTCATCGCACCATTGTTGCCACCAAAAATAGAGTTTTTCTCCTCCATGAAATTTCGAGTGTGATGACTTGGTTTGAAAGTTATTGTATTGCTTTAGGTTCAGTTTGCCAAGATCATTTCCTATCTTCATAATAGATCTCTCTGCATGCTTTTTTGTTCCCAGGTGATTGTTCAACATTTTCTATTTCTAGGTTAGAAGTTAGGTCACTTAGAGATATTTATGTTTTCATGGTATAGCTAGTCCTTTCTTTGCTCAGTTTCGGTAAGTAAATGTGTAGATCTCTTTTAGGACACCTCAACTCCCCATACATCCATGAAGCAGCCAGCATCAGCTCACTAGTCCCATATTTCACAAGCCATTCACAACATTTCACAAAGTCTGCCCTAATTTCCGCACTTTTTACATAAGCTTCCCTCTTGCCATCTGAACAAATCCAACCATCATTTTCCCTCTTGATCTTCCTTGACAAGCTCCAGACACCTTAAAACATCCCTCTAGACTTCAGTTACCCTTTCCCACCATTTTTCCACTCTTAAAACCTGTAAAAATAGCTCTCGGCATCCTCCTGTAGATCCTCCTATAGATCCCCTGTAGCCTCCTGTAGAATTTCCTGGGAGAGATTTTTCGAAATCCGATTGCAAGGGAAGTATTTAGAAGGTTACTAGAGGATTCTTAGACCCCTCCACACATACTTACACCTCTGCAAGAACCAAATCTTCCTTCCTTCACCACCAAATCTCTACCATAGTCACAAACAAACAAAATCTCATCCATAACAATTTCACATAAAACAAATAAAAACACATAAAAGATGTTCTTTTCTCATTTTCTTCTGGGAATAGCTTAAATAGATGTGATTTACCTTTTTAGTAGTCAATGGACCTCATTTCATCAGTTTTCATCTCTTTTTCTGCAAAAGTAGTGTTAGTTGGAAAAATTAGGGTTTGTTAGGGTTTGCCTTACATTCCAATCTTTTTTCTCTTTCTGCAAGTAGAATAGTCTTTGTAGAGTTAGCTTTTTTTCATCACAGTTAAAAGCTTCTTTTGGAAACTAACAGAATTTGGCTTGAGCTCCTATTGATCTTGCGTCAGCTGACCAAGTGACAACCTACAGTAAGAGCTAGTACTTGTGCATACAACATCGTCGCTTCCAAGTTCGTTACGAACTACCGGGTTGATAAAAGTAAACTAGGAAGCCCCAAGATTTGCTGCAATACTAGTGCTCACCACTTTTTTGTGCCATTGCTGGGGGAAGTGTCAGAGTATTTTGTGATTATTGCTTTCTTCTATTTTCTACTGCAACATTTTGCTAAGTAGTTTATTTTAGCAAAAGTACAGTAGTTGTTCTTTCAATTTCTGCATTTCCTTGCTTTCATTTTCAACTCTGCAATTTCCATTTCAGCAAAAGTATATCAGTCCTTTCAATTCCGCAATTTCCATTTCAGCAAAAGTAGATTAGTCCTTTCAATTATGCAATTTCCATTTCAGCACAAGTACATTAGTCATTTCCTTGCTTTCAGTTTTGCATTTCATTTACTTTCATTTTCAGTTCTGCAATTTCATTTCAGCAAGTTCATTTCAATTAGTTGCAATTCATTTGTTCAATAAATTTTTAGTTTTACAGGTACAAGTAGTGAAAAAAACAAAAATCACCCAAAAAAGAGATTCCCTTTCATGCCTCGTAGGAATAGAGATAATTCAGGGAAATTCCTAACCAACCCCCCCACCGCATCACAAAGCCACCCATCTCTCTTCTTCAGTGGCAGTGATCCTGAAGAACCTATAGGTGAACAACCAGAGATATACAAAGATCCTTAGAGGAAGAAGAGGAAGAAACCATCCCTCCTGAGACCAGGCCCGAAAATAGAAATTCTAGGGGAAATGGAGAGAGAGTGGAGGGTATCTTTCCCATCTGAGAAACCAATGGGGACACTAAAATTAATAACATAAGCTCTTCAGCCCTACCTCACTTCCATGGATTGACTACTGAAGATCCTGACACCTTTTTGTTTGAGTTTGTTGTTATCTGTTGCAACTATGACTATGAAGAAGATGAGAAGAAGTTGAAACTGTTTCCTTCTACCCTCAAGGATGCAGCATTGTGCTGGTTCATGGGGTTACCTAGCAACAACATCATAACTTGGGCTCAAATGTAGCAAGTGTTTAATAACAAATATCGAGACTACTGTAGGTCAAAATATACCAAGGAAGAAATCTTCCAAATGACCATGGGGAGTGATATATCCTTGGAGGATTATGAAGAGAGATTCCATCTCAGCGATAAAAGGGCCAGGTGCACACTTGATCTCAAACCTCTGAAGTTGGTCCTGCTCAAAGGGGTCTCGGAAGACCTTCTAGACACCCCCCATTTACTAGTTGGGGGAGACATCTACCAGCTACCTTATGAAGACATCAAGACTGTCTTTAGAAACAATTCTAGGGCAGCCAAAAAGAGAGGTAGGGGGATTCAACCCATAGCTAGTACCTCTTCATCTAGTTCATCCCTCAAAGGTGAATTTGGAAACATGCTGGAAGATCTCAAGAGTGAGATGTTGCAGACTCTTGCCATGCAAATGGATACCTTACATATCAAAAGGAAACAAGAGGAAGTAAAGATGGATTTGGCCATTTTTTGTCCTAGGTGCACCAGAAGGCATCTTAGGAAGGAATGTCCATTGAACTCTATAGAGGTGTGTTCAGTCTGCAAAGAATATCATCCTACAAATAAGTGCCCTTCCTTGCTCGAACTTAAAGCTGTATACCAAGGGGCCGAAGGAGCCACTGAGCCACTCTATTTCATGAACCAAAGGAGGCCACATGGGCCTAGACATTATCAGTAGGGAATGCAAGGGACATCCCATGCATATTATAACCCCAATCAAGCCACTTCCATGCCTTCTTGGGGTCCCTCTACTCATCCTTCCTTTTCCACACCTCCACATGGGTCATATCCATCTCAATACCATGCCCAACCAGCTGCTCATTCATTTCACTCTTATTCTCAGCCACAACCTCAGTGGAATGCACCTCATCAGGGGTGGAGGCCCCAGTACAACTCTCCTGCCACTCTTTTTCCTCCATCACCTACTCAACCACAACCATTGCCTCCTGCACCACCAAGGCAACCCCAAATGCCTGCTCAACTGAACCCGAACCTAAATAACAGACAGGCACATCATGTATATAGTGGGGAACCATCATGCCCAACCAATATTGTGGTGATTCAGGAGATTAACCTACGATCTAAGAAGGTTATCCAAGATAGCGAGCCTCCTCCCAAGGAGGATGAGGAAGATAAAGAGGAAAGTGAACCAAAATCCATTCCACTATTTCCTGAGAGATTATACGGAACAACCTAGCGTACCCTAGAAGAAACTGAACTTCTGGGAGAATTGAAACAATTATGTGTAAAAATACCACTTCTCCAAGCCATAAAGGATGTGCCTATATACAAAAAAATGATCAAGGAGAAGTGCTTCAGGCATTCAAGCAAGCACAAGAGAGATGCCCCAACCATCAATGTCATAGGACAACTATCCAACCTGATGTTGGGGCGGGTAATTTATCTGAAGTATATAGACCCTGGAAGCCTGGTAGTTGATGTCCACATCAATGGAACCATGATTTGACATAGCCTGATTAATCTAGGGGCTGCCATTAATGTGATGACCAAGGACACTCTGCTTAAGCTCAACCTCCAAGGTGCCCTGAGAAAGACCACAACAATACTACAGTTAGCAGATTGCTCCACCGTGACCCCTGAAGGGATTGTGGAAGATGTAATGGTCTCCATCGATTCTTGGGAGTACCCTACTGATTTCCTGGTTCTCCAGCTAAAGGAAAAACTCACTAGGTATCCTCTCATCCTCTAAAGACCCTGGTTGGATACTACAGATGCCTACATTACTTGTCGAGCTGGGAACATGACAATCAAGAATGGGCATATGTCCAAGCAGCTAGTCCTACGTCCTCCTACCCAACCTTTGTTAGAACATGATCTACCTCTCTGGTTGGAGGAGGAAGATGAGGATGAAGTCTATTCTTCACCACTATGTGTTGTAGAAGCGACCATGGAGGGGGAACCACAAACTGGGGATGATACCATGGAAAACTTGATTCAAATCCACCCCCCAGTATGTTTCCGTTAGAAGAGCTAGTGAAAGAAACCCAAGATAGTCCTTTAGTTGATTTCTTTGTGGCCGACCTGACCTCTCTCCGAGTTAAGAATATGGGGTTCGGCCCAGAAAGAACCTTGAAAATCAACTCATCCCTATCCACCTCTCAGGAGAAGGAACTGTGTAGCTTATTGAGAAACCACTTGGATGCTTTCGCTTGGAGCTATAAGGAGATGAAAGGAGTGCACCCTTCAGTCTGTACCCATCCCATTTATATTAAGGAAGATTGTAAACCAGTTAGGCAGCCTCAAAGGAGGATGAATGTGGCCGTTAAGGACATTGTCAACGAAGAATTGAAAAATTTACTGGATGCAAGATTCATCTACCCCATATCTGATAGTGAATGGGTCTCTCTTTTGGTGCTAGTGCCAAAGGAAAATGGTAAGCGGAGAATCTGTCTCAATTATCGGGAACTAAACAAGGCCACCAAGAAAGACAAATTTCCTTTGTCTTTCATAGATCAAGTGTTAGATGGCCTAGGGGGGGGGGGGATTTTTTTCTCCTTCCTAAATGGGTTTAGCAGGTACAATCAGGTCCAAATGAGCCTGGAAGACAAAGATAAGACCACTTTCACTTGTCCTTGGGGTACCTTTGCATATCAGGTCCTTCCTTTTGGATTGCGTAATGATCACACCACTTTCTAGAGAGCAGTATCGAGTATATTCTCTTAACTGGTTTAGGATGCAGTGGAAATCTATATGGATCATTTTAGTCCTTATGGTTCTAACTTCGAGGAAGATTTGTCTAAACTGGGGAAAGTTTTGGACAAGTGTATTGAAATGAACCTGTCCCTCTGTCTTAAAAAGTGTGAATTCTTGATGACTAAAGGGACTGTACTAGGTAATGCAATCTCTCAGCAAGGATTACAGGTGGACCCCAATAAAATTGCCATCATCCAAAGGGTCCCACCTCCTCAAAGGGTGAGAGATGTTCAAAGATTCCTAGGCTTGGTAGGATATTATAGAAGATCCATTAAAGATTTCAGTAAGCTGCCCTCTCCATTGTTTGGTATTTTGGGGAAAGATGTCAAGTTCATATGGACTAACAACTGACAAGAAGCACTAGATACCTTGAAAAGTAAACTTGTGACTGCCCCAATATTGAGAGGTCCAAACTGGGCCCTACCTCTCCACGTTCATACAGTTTCCTCGAACAAAGCGATAGGAGCAGCCTTAGGGCAAGTTGATGAGAAGATGCCTTATGCCATATATTTTATAAGTAAAAACTTGTCGAAGGTAGAATTAAGCTACACTGTAACCGAGAAGGAGCTCCTAGCTATATTCCATTCCTTAAGTAAATTTAGACACTACATCACTGGCTATCAAACCTTTGTACACACTGATCATGCTGCAAGTAGGTATTTAATGAACAAACCGGATGTAAATTCTCGTATTATTAGATGGTTGCTTTTATTGCAGCAATTTGATTTAACCATTGTTGATAAGCTGGGTAAGGAAAATGTTGTTGCTGACTTTTTGTCTAGAGTAAATTTTCTTGCAAGTGAAGAATGAATGGTGGATGATCAAATGCCAGATGAACACCTATTCGCCATCTCAGTACTCTCTCCATGGTTTGCTGATATACCAAATTACATGCTTTCAGCACAATTCCCGCGACACCTATCCTCGAAAGAGAAGAGCAATATCATGAGGAAAAGTGCCCCTTTCACTTGGATTTGGGGCAATCTCTTCAAACTTGGCCCAGATCAGGTTTTGAGAAGATGTGTCAAGGAGGAGGAAGTTTTTGACATTCTCCTAACCTATCATGATGGCCCCTGTGGAGGCCATTTTGTAGCAAAGAGGACTGCCTTCAAAATTTTGCAAGCAGGTTACTATTGGACCACTCTTCATCAAGAAGTGAGGAGATATATTAGCTAGTGTGGTTGGTGTCAAAGGATGGGGAACCCTACTCCAAGGGATGAGATGCCCCTGCAATCTCAAGTGACTTTCGAGCCATTTGAGAAGTGGGGCATGGAATTTTTGAGTCATGTCAACCGTCTTTCAAAGCAAAAACATTACATAATTGTGTGCATGGATTATCTGACAAAATGGGCAGAGACAAAGGTGATCAAGGTAGCAACAGAAGAAAAAGTAGCTAAGTTTTTAAGAGAGTATATATTCTAGAAATTCAGGTATCTAAGAGAATTAGTCACAGATCAAGGGAGTTAGCTTACCTCCAATCTGATTGAAGACCTACTCACACATCATAATATCAAGCACATGACTTCCAACCCTTACCATCCACAAGCAAATGGACAGGTGGAAGTTGCTAATAGAGCTTTGGAAGGAGTTTTGACCAAGGTAGCAAGCAATAGTAGAAAAGATTGGGTAGATCAATTGGTTGAGGCCACCTGGGCCTATAACACCACATGGAAGGTCACGACAGGGTTGACACCCTATGAACTAGTCTATGGAACGAAGGCTTTGCTATCAATAGAATTTGAATACAATACACTAAGGATGGTAGCTCAGCTGGACCTAGATCTCAACCATGCACAAATGGAAAGGTTACTCTAGCTAAATGGATTGGATGAACAAAGATTGCAAGCCCTTATCCACACAGAGGTAGTCCAGTTTCAAAGGAAAATATGGCATGACAAAAACCTCAAAGAGAAGAAATTCCAAGAAGGAGATTGGGCACTGCCATATGACTCAGGGTATAAAGATTTCAAGGGAAAATTGAGGACAAGATGGTTGGGACCGTACACAGTAGAAAAGTACAATGACAATGGTTCAGTTCTGATTAGGACCATCGACGAAAAATCCATCCCCATGCTTGTCAATGAGAATAGGTTGAAAATATACAAGAAGCCCCTCTCCAAGCAAGAATTCATTGAAAATATAAGTAAAATAGTGTTGCTAGTGGAGCAAGTCTCTGCCTCCACTCCACCCACTCACTAAAAAAAAAATAGAAAAATGAAATGAAAAAAAACAAAAAAAGAGGAGAATAAATATCCCTAGGTGAAAACCTCCCTTTGGAGGCACCCAGGGCAGGCAGGTAGGGTGAAAACCTACTAGAGGCACCCTAAGCGTCTCTTAAAAAAAAAAAAAAAACTTCTTCTTGAGTGCATCGCAAGTTGCAGGAGGACCAAAGAAGGAAAAGGGGACATCACACAAGCCTATTACATCTCTTCTAAAACCCTCTTCCATCGTTTTTGTCTTTTTCTATCTCATGGTATTTCTTTTTCTGAAATATGTGCATTCTACAGGAGGCACTGTGTGTTCTACAGGAAGCTCCTGTAGAAATCACAGGGAACTCAAAGTCAAGGCAAAGAAAGGATTGAAAAGCTGGAAACTTTCATAGAAGGCCCGTGGGCAATCCTACAACCATCTACCATCATAACCCTCCATTCCATACCTACACCACCCCATTCCTAATCATTTCTTTCCTCCCTGCAAATAAAACACAAAAATCCTATTTTTTGAAAAAAATGGAAATAAAAGAGGCAACACCCCTACCACTTACCTACAACCTACCAACTACTTATCCATGACCATTAAAATCTTCAATAGACTCATCCCATGTGCTTGCATAAGCCCCAGCTAAAAGTTCTAAAGGGAGAAGCAGCTATAGGAACTATTGTAGGATTCCTGTAGTAGCTGATCCCCTTAAAAATAAAGCTCCAGAAGTAGAAGCAGTGCTGCCACAGGTATGTAAAACACACAAGAAGCCAGATCCTACTTATAGACCACCTATACCAAGCAACTGAGCTACCCATCCAGAAGTCATGAGCATATGGCAGCAGAAATATATGGATATAGCACCAAAATCTGAACGCAGCAGCAACAGACCCTCGTAGCACTCTAACGCGTACATTTCAACTTACAGGTAAGTGTCTAAATCTGTTCCTCTGTTGCATTTGTATGATCCAAAACTGAATGAACAAATGGGATGGTTGAGATTAAACTAGATCGGTGACCAGCTAACTAGCCACCCTTGTCCAGTTCAACAACGCTTAGCCGAAGTTCACCATGAACGTGTGTCCAGTCAAATCTTAAAAATATTAAAACAGGTAGTGGCGGATATTTTGAACTCCAATGTGAATGATGGGAATGATTGTGGGTAGTAGCATAATGTTTCATGATGACACTGCAGTGGGGACCAATGGTCCGAATGAGGGTAACGTACCCTTCTTGCCACCTCATCTCATCACCGCAAACGTCTCCTGTAAGCTTAAGTACTCTCTCTCAACTGCACTCACCACCTTTGTTTTCAATTGTATCGTCATGCTATCAACTGGAACAAGCTACCTACCACATCTAGAGCCTTGGAACAATCGCCCTTTATCATTTTTAGAACCCTTTTTCCTATCACACTCTACAAGAACATTACCGGGATCTATAGGAACAGAAATAGATCCTAATGGATCCCTTTCTATAGGAGGGCCAGCGAGCAGTCTCAAAGAGAAAAATCGAGGTTTTATGGAAAATTCGATCTCGAAGAGGTAGGCGCTAGTAAACCCACTTTGCATATTCGTATATACAAAGGGGTGATGTCATTTGAAGCAAAGGATTGAGTGAAAAGGAAGGGAAATTTAAATCAAAAGTCTGCCTATTTCTTTAAAAAAAACACGGTCTTTTTATCTCCTCTCTGTGCTGAAGTGTTGTCTCTTTCTCCACCATGGTATTCTCATATATGAAGGAGTGATGCAATTTTAAAAAAATTGAGCCTGTAAAGAAGGAAATTGCATTGAAAAGTCTGCCTATTTCTTAAGAAAAAACAGTTCTATCTGCTCTTTGTTTTTAAGATATTGTCTTCTTCACCACCTTCATACTCACATATATAAAGGAGTAATGCAAGTTTAGAAAATTTGAGCATGGAAGGAAGGAAAATTGCATCTCCCTATTTCTTGAAAGAAAACCTGAGTTTTTTCTCTATTTTTGGGTTTGAAATTTGCTATCTCCCTCTTCACCTGAGATATTCCAAAAGACTTTGAACATCATAATAGGGGGATTTATGAGGAAGGAACCTCTAAACCTAACTAGGCTACATGAACACCCAAAGGTGGTAGCCCTTTTTACTAGAGCAAATTGGATGCCCTTCTTTGAAAAGCTTCATGGGTATGATGAAGAAGTAACAGAGGAATTTACCTTGTCTTTGACACCACACTCAAAAACTCATGCCATTGTCAGTTTCAGGGGTCTCACTATAGAAGTCACCCCAAAATTCATCAGTAGGATTACCAGTCTCCCACTTGGACTACCCTGGAGCAAGGAAGAAAAACCACTCGGTCAAGTTGCCAAGAAACCTTTTTCTAGCCTAATGAACATCCTGTGGAGGACAAGAATGGCATTAGGAGAACAGGTATTCCTTACCCTTGGGATGAGGTCAGTTATCAAATTATGAAATACATCTACTATGAAGGAAGATACAACCTAGTTTATGGGTACCATTTCAGACTGTTACATGAATCAAGATATGGCATGGACCTTCCTACATCCTAAAAACTCAATATTCCCTCTTTTCTCCTCCAATCCTTAATAGAATCTAGCACCAAATTGAAGGCATCATTTCCAGACCAATTGGCTCACCATGGGCTAATTAAAGTGCTGGTGGAAGATGCCCTTCACACTTTCACAATTCCCATAGCCTGGGAGATTTTTAGAAATATGACAAGGGAAGATGATGTGAAAGACCTCACATATGACCTCAGTCCATCTGAAAGTGAGGGAGAGGAATGAAAAGGAGAAGAGGAAGAGAAAATACAAACATAGGAAGAAAATAATGAAATAGAGAAGGATAAGACCACAATAGAGAAGAAGAAGGAACCTAATACAAAAGGAAAGAGGTCTAAAATAGAAAGGAAAAAGACTAAATCAGTGAAGACAGAGACTACAACATAAGGGGTATAAAATAAACAAGAAGAGCAGAAACTAAAGAAGAAAAGGGGGAAATTAAAATAGGGAAAGAAGAAACAAAACCTACAGAGGTAGAAAAGGTAAAAGAAGAAGAAACAGAAGCACCAAAGGCAGAAGTGTCTCCTGAAACACTGGAAAGGGAGGCAGCAATTGTTCTTGCTGCACTCAGCACTCCAGTCAAGCCCAAAGGAAAAAGGAAAGGGCAACCATCCATGTACTTCAAGGCTCAAAAAAGAACCAGGATAAAGATGGGAAAGCATCAACCACCCTCAAAAGAGCCTATCATCATTGAAGATTCCCCTACTACCAAAAAGGAGGAATCTCCATCCAAAACCCCCATTACTTATGAAAGGAGAAGCCCTAGAGCTTCTACTTGGAAGGAAAGGATCAAAATTATGGACTCTAAAATATTCCTACAGGAAGTGTAGACCACTCGACAAGAGACATTGACAAAGCTTCAAGAGATTGAAAATCTTGAGAAAATGGCAGAAGAACATACCAGGGAAAAAGATAAGGCAACAGAGATACCAGAGCCTGACCCTCAGCCTAGTTTAGGGTCTTATTACAACCTTTTGGAAGGAGGAAAAATCATCCCACAAAAGTTTACAGTCCCTCTTTTCTTTGAGCTGGAAAAAGAAAGAGTAAGGAGCCACAGGTGGATGCAAATTGCAAAGTCCAAAGGGGTGGAAGACATTGGCCACATGGAGAGCAAGCTGAGAGAGATGGGCAGAGAGATAGCCATGGTAAAACATGCAGAAGAAATCAAAAGGTCTCACTTGGAAGCAGAGAATGAAAGGTTAAGAAAACAACTGCAAGAAAGGGGAACCCCAGTAGAAACTGAAATGTTAAGAAACTAGTTACAAGAAAGGGAAACCCAGGTATGAACTGAAGTGTTAAGAAACCAGCTACAAGAAAAAGAAAGCCAGGTAGAAACTAAGGTATTAATATTAAGAAGACAGCTATAGGGAAGAGAAGCCCAATTAGCCTGCATGGCCAGCTGGGCTATGGAGGCACTACACTGTAGGAAACCAACCATATCATATGTAGTATACCTCAAAGATTAGTGGCTCCAGTTCCAAATCAAGACTCTAGCCCAGAGAGACACCATACCTTTTCAGGATTATGGCCAATTCATGGATCTATGTGACCATAGTTCAACTAAGGACAAAGTGAAGGTGGCAGAGCTTTATTTACACAAAATGGCCCTTATTGTTATTAACCTATGGGACCCCAATGCTGTGTTAGGAGACTTGCAGCTGATGGCCATGGCATCTTGGATGAGACACGAGGAGAAAAGGGCAACAGAAATAAAGAGTTTAATGGAAAAAGAGCTAAATGAACCTTTAATGATCTGAGCTAAGCCATTAGACCCAATGGATCTCATCAGTGCCCACCAACACCTTCTAGATAATCCTCAAAGTGTTCCCAAGTATTTCAATGAGCAGGCTTAGGCGACTGCACATTTTGAGGACATGGAGAGATTATTTGGAGATGACTGCATTCATGCCTGCATGAGAAGGTGGAACAAATTGCCACATAGCCTACAGATCATGGAATATCACTCCCCAAATAGGATAATAGAATCCTTAAGGAGAGTTCCGTTGTATAAGAACTCTATGCAAACTTTAAAGGCCAATAGGATTGGCCACAAATTCAGTCCTCCATTGCTGCTAGGACTACTGGAAGGTGTAAAAGAAGAAGAAAAGAAACAGTGGGAAGAGATTGACAGAAAGGTAGGATTCCATGATAAAGAGGAGGATATCACATCAGAAGCATGGGATGCCAGGGAATCTATCAGAGCCATCAAGGATGAAGAGATAGACTAGTTGCTTAGAGGATGAGCAACGCATTCAGTAGGGGGTGATGATGAGCCCCAAAAATTGGTAATTATGTGTGCTCATTTGGCATCCTAACTCATCTTAATCCACCATTCTCATTAGTTTATTGCATTTTTTTTATTATATTTATGCTAATAGAGTGAATGGGGTTAGTCATTATGCCATGAAGTCTAATGTGTGCTTTATGCAGATTTTTCATTAATTTTTGGGCAAAGTCAAAGGATTAATGAGCATATGGCAGCCAATAGTCAAGAAAACAAGGGAGAGGATTTGTAGGAGGGTGTCCCCCTCATTTATGCCTCATACCTCAAATCCTCCATTAGAAACTTGGAGCACAAACAACCACATCAATGCATCCACGGGGGCAGCCGAGCAAGTCAAGAAGAATTGCTATTTATCTCTAGTTCTGGGAAGCTGAGACCCTTGCTTTCAGGAGGGTTTTTGGGGGAATCCATTTGTATAAATATGAGGGCTTAGAGCCTCAGTAGGTTAGCCAATTATTAGTAGAATTTTCACGCTTTTGTGTAGCTCTTTTTCAGCTCATTTTAGAGCTTATTTTTGTGAACAGTTCATGTAATGTGACTTTTATTTTGATAATGGAGATGACATATTTTCTTAGCCAGCACTAATTTCTTTCAGAGGGCTGAAGCTCTTGGGTGAGGGCCCAACCCAAGCTACCCAACACCTCTTGCTTTGTACTTATATATTTTTTCTTCAGTTCATGAGTTAATTTCTGTTACATAGATTCATTTTACTTTTTTTAGAATAGGTTTCTTTTGATGGTTTGCATAGTTGCTTTTGTTTCAATTGCTGAAGTAGGTTAATATAGTGATAGGCTAAGATTCAAAAAGGAAAACAACAATCCCTGATCTCTTTTCTCCCTTCGTGGGATCATGATTTGAGGTCATGGCATCATTGTTGCCACCAAAAACACAGTTTTTCTCCTCTAAGAAATTTCTAATGTGATGACTTGATTTGAAAGTTAATGTATTGCTTTAGATTCAATTTCGCAAGATCATTTCCTATTTTTACAATAGATCTCTCTGCATGATTTTTAGTTCATAGGTGATTGTTCAGCTTTTGTTTCTAGGTCAGAAGTTTGGTCACTTAGAGATATTTCTTTTCTCATGGTATAGGTAGTCCTTTCTTTGCTCAGTTTCGGTAAGTAAATGTGTAGATCTATTGCAGGACACCTTAGCTCCCCATACATCCATGAAGCACCCAACATCATCTCACTACTCACATATTTCACAAGCCATTCACAGCATTTCACAAAGTCTACCCTAATTTTTGCAATTTTTCCATAAGCTTCCCTCTTGCCATTTCAATAAATCCAACCATCATTTTCCCTCTTGATCTTCCTTGACAAGCTCTAGACACCTTAGCACATACCTCTAGACTTGAGTTACCCTTTCCCACCGTTTTTCCACTCTTAAAACCTCTAAAAATAGCTCTGGGCATCCTCCTATAGAATTTCCTGGGAGTGATTTTTCGAAATCTGACTGTAGAGGAAGTCTTTAGAAGGTTACTAGAGGCTTCTTAGACCCCTCCACACCTTCTTACACCTATGTAAGAACCAAATCTCCCTTCCTTCACCACTAAACCTCTGCCACAGTCACAAACAGACAAAATCTCATGCATAACAACTTCACATAAAACACATAAAAACACAAAAGTATGTTCTTTTCTCATTTTCTTCTGGGAATAGCTTAAATAGATGTGATTTACCTTTTCAGCAGTAAATGGCCCTCATTTCATCATTTTTCATCTCCTTTCCACAAAAGTGGGGTTAGTTGGAAAAATTAGGGTTTGCTACGGTTTGCCTTACACTCCAGTCTTCTTTCTCTTTCTGCAAGTAGAATAGTCTTTATAGAGTTAGCTTTTCTTTCATGACAGTTAAAACCTTCTTCTCGAAACTCATAGAAGTTGCCTTGAGCTCCTAGTGATCTTTCACTAGCTGACCAAGTGACAGCCCGTAATAAGAGCTAGTACTTGTGCATACAGCACCGGTGCTTCCAAGTTTGTTACGAACTACCAGCTTGACAAAAGTAAAGTAGGAAGCCCCAAGAGTAGCATTATTGTTGCAATACTGGTGCTTACCATGCACTATTGTAAATTCACTTGATTGCATATTTGCTTAAATCATTGTAAATCTATCATTTCATGATGGATCATATTTAAATCAAAATTGATAAATGAATTGAAATAGATGGGTGTGTTATCATTGTTAAATATTTTTGCAGATTGATAAAAGTGTCTTTGTTTTAAATCATGATTATTTTATGAGAACATTTTTTATAATGAAGTCATGTCATTGATTTTCAATTGATTTTATTTGAATTTGGATATGTGTGCAACAAAAAATTGATAACTATTTATCATATGGTTGTGTGTACATATTTGTTTGAATAAGCAACAAGTTATGGAAATATTTCCTTTGCTTGTTTGTTTCCCTTTTATTCCAAATTCAAGCTAACCCAAATTCCTTTTACTTCACATACATGTTAGAATAAATTTTCATTTAGATCTATTAACTACATTCCTAGAAGTTTCCTTATGCAAGAGAAAATTCCATTGTGGCATGGTGGAACCCTTGTTTCAGCTTAAGGGTTGCTTTCTTGCAACAACTCTGCAAGAGGGTAAATCTGATATTTCCCTTTCTATTGATAAGTAATTATAGGCATCACAATTCAACAGGAGGGGTGAGGGGGTAACTAGACCCATTATAACCAGTCAGAACCACCATCCCAAATGGAAAAGAATATAACATGGGGCTATGACTAGGTGGTCTCCCTAAATGTTGATGAGGTCATATGTGGTCATCAACAACCTGTTACAAACATTAGTTTATCAAACAAAACTGATTTTTGTGCTTAATAACAGTGAAAATATAAGTAAGTTTGCAATCCCAAAATGATATAATGCTCAAATAAATGGAATAATTTATTGACATAAATATAAAGTAATCACATCATGTAGCATTCATTCACGACAAGACAAATCCCATAATTCTTGATGACACATGAAAGAAATGAAAACTAAAGCTCATTAAACTGAAATATTAATACCGCCATAATATGAGAAGTCCATCAAATTTGAGAGGAAATGTAAACTCACTCATCGCATTTACCAAAATATCTACTAATTCTCAAACGATATGCACAAATGAGTCTAAAACTAAAAGTCCATTTGATAGTGAGAGGAGGACATATTTATAGAAAATGGGTGACCTTTCATCTACCCTTGTGACCCTTGAGTTACCTCATGACCTTTAACATTCCCATGAGACGCTTTACTCTATCCTAGTCTTTATTTCACTACTAGCATATTGCATGAAAGAAATGCTTCTATTCTACTAATCTAGTTATAAACATATTTGGGACATCTAGATGCAATTCCTACATAAGGTATGTGTGCCAAATCTTTTATTACTTTGGAACATTGATTACATTATCCTCGTACTCATCTCCATGTCTGTGAAGAAATTATAGGGCATCTTGCAATAAAGAGTTATTATTTACCTTAATCTAATTAGATAAGGTCACAAGCTTGGTGTATATCATTACATGTTTGACCACATATTGGGTAATTTTTTCATTTGTAACCTATAAGTTTTCCATGGTAGAAGCTTGCTTAAAAGGACTAAGGAATGCTTGTATTTCTTACAAAACCTCTTCTTGTGCCTTTATTTCACCATTTGACCCGATAGAAGGAACATTTTTCAACTCAATGAAAAATTCCATCCCACTTAGAATATGCTTATATGAGGCTAAAAATTTAGCCAAATATTTTGTTAGTTTTGTTAAAAAATGCCTATATGAGGCCAAAAGTTACAACCAAACGCAAGGAATATGGAAACAAGACTAGCCAAGGGTTGCAGTGTCACAAGACTCTTTGAACATCAGCAATATAGGAATTCGAAAGCTAGGATGCAGGTCCAGTAACAACACTTATTCACGTAGTGAAAACAAATGGAAAACTGAACAAGGAACGAAACAATACAGAAAGAAAGAAGGCACAAAACCATGAAACCAAAATCAAAAGAAAAGACAAAAAAATGACTAAAGTAGACATGTTGTAAAACCAAAATGAGACAACCAAGATGGAATATGTGTAATAAGTGCAAGATGAGTGCAAGGAAAGTAAAACTAAGACACAACTAGTCCTAATCCTATTCTAATAGCTAGATGATTGGGGCTAAGTGTAATGAGATTTCTAGTGAATCCACTGTAGTTGTTCCTGACCTGCATCCACCAAGATATGAACAATTAACACAAATAGAAAGTTTTATCCAACAGAAAAAACAAAAACTTGATAAACTTTCACACGGGAAGGAATGTATTTCCTATGGGTAGGAAGGCATGTCAAAACTTTCTCCCAATACACATGGTTACCTCTTTAATGGATACCACTTTTCAACTAACCTTAGAAGCCTCTTGCAGGTGCATGCTCATCTGAACCAAGATTCTTAGCAAGCACGTGGGAGGATTGAAACTTGCTACCTCCAACAAATCTTTCCAAGTAAGATTGTTCCATCCATTCAATGATTGGATTATACAATTCAGGTTGGTTATCTAGAAATCCTCGTGATCTTTGAAAAGATGAATTTTGGATTCAAGGAGTAGGATCACGATGGGAATATTGGAAGGAAAAATAGATATTATCATTCTTAGTAGTCATGCTAAGATAGTGAGGACATTCCATAACCATCAGCGAAGGCTTAAGTGCCTCACCTTCTTGACAGAAATATGAAGAGAAAGATGCTAAACAATGAAGATCAAAGTGTGTGAAGCAAATGTCATTGGATGTTCTCATGGGAAAATGGTAGTCACCCAAGATAAAGAAATGATCAAATGAGCTAGTTGAGACATCAGATTCCTAGTTTGTAATGAACAAAGAAATATTCATTTGAACAATCTTGTGAATGCTTTGAAAAATGTAATCAAGTTCTGTATGAGCTAGACATGATGGACCATCTCCCTGCAACTGGTGAAAAATTGTGTAAGCATCATAATCACCACAAGAATTTAGGAAGTATGCTTGCACCATGAATGCATGAAACCAGTTGGGGTGTGGTGAATGGAGAGAACCTTGATTCGTGTGATATCTTGTGTATTCATCATCACACACATGGAGATTTCTAGTGTGATGAGAGAACATATTTGTAGTACGAGACTCACAAGAAGACCGAGGAGCTGACCATGAAAGGGGAAATTCGATAAGCATGATTGCAGGAAAAGACAGTCTTTGAGATGATCAACTTAACAATTCCATGACTTCTTGAGAGACGGATATTCCCAACCCCAATTTTATGTAAGAGATGTGCATGAATATGGATGCACTGTAATAGATTCATGAATTCAATCATAAGTGAAAATTTGAAAATTTTAAAGATCACATACATAATACCAAACATTTTTTACACGAGAACTCACATTGAGTGCTACAATGCAGATAGATGGATTATGTGTGATAATCTAGATTTGATTTGGTTCAGGGAGCTTACAAGAGTCATGAGATCCTGACATAACTATCAATGGACGTTGAAGTGCCTCAACTCCCTCGTACATCATGGAACTTTCCAGAATCATAGAATAAAATTTTGAAACTTGAACCAGATCATGCATGGCTTGAGTGTGGCTACTACTTCTAATTTCAAAACTACTCTCCCGATGGAAGCCATCTCTATCACAGCTTTCCACAACCATCAAATTTATCAATTGAGAGTGTATTGCTAATGGTACGTCCAAAGATAAATGAATTGGTGAGATCGCATGAGAAAGCTGATTTGACGAATTGTCTTCATGCAACATAAGAGATGATGAGGGGTGGGAAGAGTCCTGTGCAATTAGACTATTTTTGATTTTATCATGGACAACCTGAGATTCTTGCATCAACCAAGGAGATATCTCATTAGATGAAGAAGAAAGAGATCATGGAGCATCTCAACCGCCTATATATGTGCTGTGAATGGTAGGACACAACGAAAATTGAGGCAGAGAGGAAGTTTCGATAAGGATGTCTTCTTTGACTAGAGCACATTCTAGATCTAGGTTAGAGTCTTCATGAGAAAATGGAATATCACATGATGTAGTTGGGCATTCGTCACAACATATGGAAGCATGGGAGTGATGACTACCCAAGACTATGGGTTGATCAAAAAATATATTGTACATGATGTTCCACCGAGATTAGGAGATTTCGATTCATTCAAGAATGAGAGCTCATTGTTTTGATGTGGAAAATTTTGAAATAGGGAGGGAAAATTGATAGTGTCATCACCTTTCTAATCCTCTTCCTTGGTAATGTGAATGCCTTGTTCCTGATTGCAATTTGAATTAGAAGCTTGAGAATCTAGAGAATGTGAACAACTAGCTGGTTAAGCAGGTTGATGAAGTGAGTCATAGTATAACGATTCATGGTTTGTAAATGATAGAGGATGGTAGAGATGTAGAACAGATTAGAGACTTGAGTTATGAATGGTGATGTCCTCTTGCAGAATAGAGGAGTGAGTCTTCGTTGTAGGCTTCCCAAGCCATTTTGGAATTTCACCCATTGAAGTAGGAGATGGATGAGGAGATGGGTTGGGGACATGCTGAGTAGATTTCTCCACTTCATAATCGACGCAAGGGGTCACCGATTTCTGAACTAGCAAAGCAGAAAGACAAGGAAAAAATTGGGTCGTGGGCTCCTTCTCTACAACCTAAGGTGCATCATGATCCACAAGAGTTGGGGAGGAAGACAAATCAGGGCGTTCACCGTATTGGGAAACATGAACCAAGTGTCTAAAATCTTGTCTCAAGAATTATGAGTTCAAAAGTTGTTCAAGAATTTCACAATGGAGGTGAAGGAGGTGATTAGTAAAGTCTTCAACTAATTCGCCAGGCTCCATTTATAAACTGCATAATTTTTTACAGAGATCCCAGTGGCTATACTCATTGAATGCTCTAATTATCATCACAACAAGTTGTCTAAATGAATCAATAGAGGAAAAGTGTAATATATGACACTAGTGTTTAACACGACCTTCAACTGTTAGGGTGAGTAGTAAAACCCATAAATCTTCGGACTATATTTGGTGGTGATGGCAAAGAGTCATAACTTGAAGCACATGCACATGAGAAGACGGTTCACCCTAACCATTGAACTTCAACTTGGATAGGTCATGAATAACCTCCTGTTGGTTTAGTGGGTCCTAACCTTGGCTCACAGTTAGTTTTTCCAAACAAATCCCTACACTACTGGCCCTTTTGGCATCAACCCGTAGAGCGCGGACTGAAGTCCAACTCGAAGAAGTATGGGGGGATGATGGAACTAAGTTTCCACACCCAGATATTAGTGTAATTTCATTTTATGACCTAAACCTACCTTCACAGAGATCGATAAGCCGTTAGGACTTATCAATATAACTTACCTTAAGCAGATTTTCTACCTCTACGAACATTCATGACTGTCTTTTGTGGACCCTAAATAGGTGAATCAACTGCTAATGCACCTCTACGGTTACCCTTAATCCTGTATTCACCCTGATCGGCTTAATTCTTCGATAACTTTAACATGCAACAGTATATGCTTCGCGTAAACAATTATTATTATGTGCATATATCTAACAAGATAGATCATTTAAAATCACGCATCAATACAATATTAATTCATAAACACATCATCCATCATAACATAATAGCGCATTCATTCATAATAGAGGAAAATGGATAAAAAAATGAATTTCTAGAATAATCTCTTTATTAGTACTTCAATTCTGCTTACAAACTCAAGACCTCCCTGAGCACCCAGTTGCAGGTGTCCGCGCACTCAACTGGAAAACTAGTGGTTTTTCGATCTGCTAGTCCCACTAGGACTAGAAGCTATCCTAGAAACAAACAATCAAAAAAATTTGCGATTTCATCTATGAATGGTAGATAAGAGAGAAGTAAAGGAACCAACCTGGATCTTCCGCTTAAATCCTTGCTCGATTTCTCTCCCCCTTGATAGAACATGCAACTCCTCTCTGTTCTTATCCCACTTGTAGAGTACCTATAGAAGCATAGTAACAAAGAACTATCAAACCATCTCGATCTATTATATCATAATCATTGTAGAATCAGAAATACAATGAACATACAATGGAATTTACAAATAACAACATTCACAAATACACGATTGTATGGAGGAAAATGCAAAGAACTTTATTAAAATAGAAGGGAGAATTACAACCCAGCTATCTGATGTAGCATCATCCTCCTAGCATCAAAGCCCTCTTCACCTCATGAAAAGCAAGATCACCTCAATAATACAATGTTCTTTCTCAAAGACAAACTATCAACACTTCCTTGCAAATTACAAAATTCTAGCCTCTAGATCTCTCAGATGAGGGATCCATTTATAGATGTCTGCAAGGGTGTGAGTCATCTCTGGGTTTTTGGTTAGTGTCATTCCACTTGTTGTTCTTGGTTCTACTTGGAGATTTCTTGGATCTCTTACTCATCCTTCGGCGAATTCAGAGAGGCAAGTGTCATAGGAGAAGCTTCTAGAAGATTCCATGAGCATCCACTTAGCAAATTGTCTCAGACATGTGTCCATTCTCTCTCATCACACCCCACATAAGGCCTCTTCAGTATGCATCACACCTAGCTAGTGTAGTAGTCAGTATGTATCACACCCTAATAGTGGAGCAATCAATATGGTCTAGTTTTGGCCAGTTTTGAGTGGTTTTTCAGGTTGAACTTTTGGGGAATGATGTAATCTGTTTACTATGATCCTTTAGGGTATGAAACAACAATTTTAGGGGTTCAAGAGCCCTTTGTTTATTGACATATGAGATTGGGGTTACAGTGCCCAAATATGTCTATAACAGTTTCCCCCTAAAGCATGAAGTCGTAAATCTTTTTATGTCGGGTGAAATGCTTTGTCATGAGGATCCGAGGTATTCGAACTGGAAGGTGACCTGTATAATATACAATACAATAAATCATCATCATATTATTTTCATGATCTAGCTGAGGTGGGAATTCCCATGCTCAGCTTTATAAATTCATTTTCATGTACATAGAATAGATAATCATCTGTAGTTACAGACTGGTGATTCTTTATATGTAGAGTCATCATCCCTTAGCTTGGATGATCATCTGAGCAGCTTCTGTGTACATTTGATGTCTTTATATTCCTAAATATATCACAGCTTAGATGGATGAAAATAGATCGAGGGTCTTCAAACTCGTTGATTCTTCGCCCGATGTACAAGTCGATCAATGTGAAAAGATGTCCTAAAGTCGAACATGGATAGACATCGCCTGATTACCAACTAATAATGTAAGCTATTAACAGACACAAGAGGAATCACCGATAATGATAATGACCCTCAAGGTACTATAGTACAATTCACTTGGTGTGAATATATGATCCGATGTCGAACACCATGCAAAATCTTTCGGTCGAAGGCCATTGATGTAAACCTGTCGCTGGAAATGAGAAATTTGCCATTGAGGCATGCAAGCTTCGAAGTATTGAAAGGGTTGTTTCTAAGTCAACTTCTTGGATAATGAGCTAATTTCGATAAGAAGTGAAACGTCATAGGATGGCCCTAATGCATCCCACATCTACGACATGAAACAAAGCAAATTATTTTCTGGAGGTGAAAATGATTTGGTGATACAAGGTTCAGGAATCGCGGTTATGAAAAATGAGGGGTGAAGGTATTGCAATGGATGAGGCATTAATTGGATGGTGAATTCTCTAAATGACTTCTCTTGAAAATATCGGTGACACTAAGATGGATTGGTAGTGATAACCCCATAAAATGGATGGTATGGAAGACCAATGGTGATATGACCAACAAATGGAATGAACCAACTTGACTCAATCATGGCGATGGAGTGAAAGTGTCATGTTCAAGAGGGACCTGCTACCAATAAAATTATTCAAGTTTTCATCCCTTTTTCCCTAGTCATTGCTGACCAATATCTATTTATTTTTGTCAAGATTGAGGAGGATAACATATGCTTGTTCTATAATTTTCCCTTTGGGCAAACATGTCACTATGTTTTAGCGAGCCTAGTGACAGTGAAACTCGTTCTTGTCTGGGTGGACAAGTTTGTAGCTATTGTTTTAACAAGCTTAATGACAAGGCTAACTCGGTCCTTTTCATGTTTAGAGAGTTCGGAAAGGTATGAAAAGGAAACTCCATCAGTTCTTTTTTGTAGCATAATCCCTTAAGTCCGAAAAAGGATAAAATAATATGAAAAGGGATGATTTTTTGATAATTTTAGCAAGCCGAAAAGACAAGCACTCAAAATTTTTCGTGAGATAATCCCTCAGGTCTGAGAAAGACTAAAATATACAGGAGGGATGGTGCTTCCAATCACTTTAACAAGCTGGAAAGGCCAATTGATCGACAATCTTTTCATATTTAATGAGTCTAAGAATATTTTAAAGGAGAATCATTTTTTGAGGAATGAGTGGCATTTAGAGTAGCTATTGGTTCCAGGTAATCTTGGAGCTTCTCAAAACATGGTGATGTGAAGAGGGTGGCTAACAGTACCACTCGTCACAGTTGTTCCTAAAAAAAGGTAAAAAGTCAAGTGGAAGTGTATGATCGGCCAAAAGAATGGAGGTGATGGCAGGAACACAACCAAGGCTCAAAAGGCTGATAGAATGGCAATCAGGAAGGTTATTTACGAAAGGTGGCTTCATTTTTTAATGAGCTTGAACTCTGGGGGAACATATGCTCAGTGGCGGGTTTAATTTTTAACGAGCTTGAACCTTGTGGAAACATTGCTCATTATAGTGGTCAAAGATGTTTAATTCACTGTTTAGTACTTTAGATTCTTTCACTGGTCATTCAACCTGCTCAATCACTCCTTCAATTT
The DNA here is from genome assembly GCA_000404065.3 of Pinus taeda. Classification (NCBI taxonomy): domain Eukaryota; kingdom Viridiplantae; phylum Streptophyta; class Pinopsida; order Pinales; family Pinaceae; genus Pinus; species Pinus taeda. The sequence goes on along the minus strand of APFE030198766.1, from coordinate 135,195 downwards.
AATTAGAAGTACATATACACACATGAAAAATGAATTAAAAACTAACATTTTACTTGAAGTACATGAATAGTAACACAAAAGTAGTTTTACCTTTCACTTTCATCATTTCATTTCAAATTTGGGATTTTGGAGCTTTGGAGTGGTTTTCCCCCTCAAATTTCATTAGTTGATTTTGGGAGATCTGGTGGGCTATCCTCCGCGTTGTCAAGACCAGGTAGGAGCTGACCTTGAGCTCTTCATTTTCATTCCATCCTTTCTTGATTTTGAGCAAGTTTTTCCCTTCTTCTAGGCCCTTATGGTTTAAAGAACTCGTTCTCCATCCATCGCACCTGCCTGCATCGAAATGTGTGATGCAAAATGAGTTGTACACTAGCTAGTCAGTATGCATCTCACCTTGCTCAAAGGCAGGGTGCGATGGGCGTAGAAGGGAAACTTTACACAGTGATTTTTCATGAAAATTTTTCCTGTTTTTGCTCAAATTTGGATCCTAACTTATCTTTTGTCTATGCCTCAGATATTTGTTGGATCAGGATGGTTGTCACATGGAATGAACGTGAACATAAACAAGAGGACATGATTTCCTTACACAACCAGAGTACAATTATTGCATTACGAAACTATGGCTTGCTAAAATTCTTCCGCATATCCAACATGAGGCAACAAATCAATTTGTTGCAGTATTTTCTCAGTGCTTAGGATCCGATCAACCAGGTATTCCAGATCAGAGGAAAATCTATTAAATTGATAGTAGAGGATATGTACATTCTGACGGGGTTATCGAGGCGTGATGCCCCTCTCTCACTATTAGGATCCGCCCATGGGGGTGAATCTGTGAGAGATTATATTCGCTAGTTTTGTAGAGATGAATCTTAGCCCAGCAGGCATGGTAAGATCAATATCTGGGATGTCACTGATCGGCCCTTGAGGACCATTTTATTTACCTTTGCTACATTGGCTGGCAGCGCGGCTCTTCATTTGGCCAACAGATCTTACATGCAGTACACCTTGGAATGCCTGGAACCAAAGGTGTTCAACAGGTGTGAGGCAGTACTTCCTATTATAGAAGAACAACTCTGCAAGGTAAAGAATGGAAGATCCAAGAATTTTGGCTATGGTTCCATATTGACTACTTTTGCCTTGGAGAGGATTCCATTGATGCAGCCTTAGTACATTTCACTAGGATTTCCAATGCCGAGGGAACCACGAATGCAAAGGTGGGTTTATCTTATGGCCAAACATGTTGGTCAATCATAGATTTCCTTCTCTGATGCCTTCTTTGAGTGGTTTTATCATTAAGAGATGGTCTTTGCAGAGTATCCATAACTCGGGATGGATTTCCAAGGTGACTAGGATTTGGCGTTACTAGCTGGCAAGTAGTGGAGTGCTATAGGTAACAGGATTCGACCACATCTTTGTTTATCAATTTTATAATGTTTTTCTGTTTAATGTTATCAATACTAATCAAAATCATATTTTTATGTAGATATTGGGCGAGTGTGACTAGTGGCATGCCCGCGGGCGGCAGCGAGTGTTCCAACGGGAGAGGGTGTAGGGAAGGCCGTCCTTCACGATCTGGACATAGCGGAGACCCTGGCAGTGCTGCAAGATCAAATTGAGGGCCTCACCCTCAGTATTCAAGATGTGAGGACCGATGAGATACCTCTGAGGTTACAGCGCCATACCACTAGTGTGCCGAGTTGATGGACCAGGCCCTTGCATATGTTTTCACAGGCTGTGACATGTTATCACTAGCATCATTAGTCTAGGATGTTTTTCTGCATTCATTTTTGAGTTTCTTGGTCATATGACCGATTTTGTCTTTGACACAAAACATTTTGTAAAAACTATAAATAGTTATATGTTTTTTATTTTTGGAGTTTTATTTTGCTTAAGTTATGCAATCTTGATGCAAATGTTAATTCTTTTCTTTATAAATGCTACAAATGTCTATCTAACACATAGTTTTCTAATGAATCAATTAATGTGTTTAAGTTTCTGGAAATTTGTTGATATTGAATGGAATCAAACTTTCTTTCCAAAATCCTGACTCTTAGGAACATACGATAAATAGCTGGGTTCCGAATGGAATAAACACCACTAAGTTGTAGGATGACGAGTTGTGAATGTAGCCTGACAACAAGTCGGTGTATGCCATGCAAAATGACATCAGAGAGAAGCTCAATCAATGTGTTATACTCAACGATGTTGTTTGTTGATTGTCTAATACATATCCCCATGAAACTCACTAACTCACTGCTTGGAGCAAAAATAGTGAAGGCCACAGAAGATAGGTTCTGCGTACTACGACTAGCTCTGTCGGCATACCCAACAAATGGTTCCAAAAATTCTGAAATCTACAACAAATGAAAAGTGGATTAGCTAACCAAAATGACAACTCTAAAAGAAAACAAAAATGTGACAAAAGCATATATATAAAGAGCGTACTACACTTAATCAAGCATAGTAACGTTTAAGATACAACCCATTTCGGGGTTACGACAGTGGAATCACATCATAATCAACTAGCTCGTAGGCTCCTTTTGTTAATACTCATTTAACAATATAGGGGCCCATCCATAATGGTTCGAATTTGTCAGAGTCCTGATCGTAAAGCAAGACTAGGTCACCTTTTGAGAACACATGAGGCTTAACATTTTTGTCAAATTGCACCTTGACACATTTCTTATGTGCTTCGTTAGATAGCCCAGCATCACAATGGGTTTCATCCAAGTGGGTTAGTTCCAAGAAATGAGCCTCTTCCTTCAAAGTTTCAGGAAGTAGATCAATTGCGAGCTTGAGAGATGAAATTTCTCACTGAATTGGTTAGACAACTTCCAGACCATACACCAACTGAATGGGTGTAAATCTGGTTGCATTTCTCACTGAAGTCCTATATGCCCACAAGGATGAGTACATGATTAAATACCAAGTCCGTTTGTGGACTCCAATCATTCTTTGCAACATGCGCTTAAGGACTTCGTTGATTACCTCAATCTGTCGATTAGCTTGCAGATAATATGGAGTAGAACTGTCATGGGACAGTCGTAATTTGGAAGTCAATTCAACCATCATGTGATTGCAAAAATGTGATCCATGATCTATGACTATAGCTTGTGGAACACCAAATCTAGAGACTACATGATCAAAAAAGAAAAGAGAAGCTATTTCTCCGTTGTTGTTTAATGTAGGCATCGCCTCGGCACATTTTGTAAAATAGTCGACAACGACTATAATATATCCATGCCCCTCGGTCGAGGTGGGGTTACATGTCATAAAATCTATGCCCCATTTAGCAAATGGCCCAACAACAACTATTGGGTGCAGAGGTGCAGGTGGTAATATGGTTTTGCGATCAAAAATATAATAAGCATGGCAACTTCTGACTACAATTATGCAATCTTTGAATATAGTGGGCCAAAAGTAACCTACTCGTAAGATTTTTTATGCAGTAGCGTAACCAGATGGATGTCCCCCACACGCACCTGAATGATAGTCATTCAGGACTTTTTCGGCCTCCTCATGCATGAGGCACCTTTGCAGAATTGTATCTACACCACAACGGTAAAGCGTATCATCGACGAAAATGTAGTCTTTGGCTTAGTATCAAATACGCCACTTTTCAAAGTGAGAGGTGTTAGGCCTAAAGGTTTTGGTTTGGAGATAGATCAGTATATCTCCATACCACAGATCGCTTGACGATATTAGAAACAGAGTCTCATCCATAATTGATGCTTTAGATGTTAAATCATTGGATGATGATGGGAGGTCACAAAGTAACTCCGCAAAGATGATAGACTTCTTTGATTTAGATTTTGTGAATTCCATATCAAACACTTGCAAAATGGCTATCCATTTGGAATATTTTCCCCCAAGTAATTGACGTGACAGAATGTAGGTCATAGGGTTGCAAGCTGACACAATGGTAGTTTTGTGAAAGAGAATATAGTGTCAAAATCTCGATACTGCTTGAAGAGCTGCTAAAGCTAGCTTTTCAACATAGGAGTACTTTCTTTCTGTATCATTTAGGTTGTGGCTTAAATAATATACAGGATGTTCTATTCCATTGTCTTCTTGCACTAAAAAAATGGAAATGGTTGTATCTGTAGTGGCAAGATACAGGTTAAAGTCCTTTTGATAATCAGGAGCATACATTAATGATGCTTTTACTAGGGAACCTTTTAAAGCATCAAATGAATCTTGTGCAACCTGATCCCAATTGAAGGGTACTTATTTCTTCAAAATATGCATATAACCTTTAGCGAGTTTGGCGTAATGTGGAATGAACCTCCTCAGAAAGTTAGATTTCCCTCGGAGTTTCTAAATTTGAAGCAAATTTGAAGGTGGAGGCATGTCAAGGATTGCCTGAACCTTACATGGGTCAAGTTGAATTCCGTCCTTAGAAACTACGAAACCAAGTAGTCAACCAGAACCAACACAAAACACACACTTGTGCGGATTAAGTCATATCTTGTAGTGTCAGCAACGTAGAAATATGGCTCTAAAATGCTGCGGATGATCAATTTGATTTTGTGAATGAGCTAGTAGATCGTCAAGATACGGTTGAATGATGTGTTTGATGTCATGGAAGGCGTAGTTCATTGCCCTCTAAAAGGTTTCCCCTGCATTCTTCAAACCAAAAGGTAATTTATGGTACACGAATGTGCCCCTTAGACATATAAATGGAGTCTTAGACTGGTCCTATGGGTGGATATTGATTTGGTTGTACCTGGAAAATCCATCCATGAATGAAAATATTTCACATCTGGCACATTCATCAATTATCTGGTCGATGAAGGGTGTAGGGTAGTTGTCCTTTGGACATGCTTGATTTACATCCCTATAATTGACGCACACTCTAATCGTTCTTTGCTTTTTCATCACAAGAACAATATTCGATACCCAATCAGTGAGAGGAAAAGGGTAAATGGAACTAGCATGCAAACGTTTTTCAACTTCTGCCTTAATGGTAATGGCTTTCCTTGGGTGAACTGGTCGAAGCCATTATCATACTAGTTTTGCATCTGGATACATCTTGATTTCATTTTCAACGATGCTTGAGTCAATGCCTGCCATTTCTTCATATGACCATGCAAAGACATCTCTGAATTCGCGAAAGAGAGCACAATAAATTTCCAGTTTTGAAGGAGAACAAGATTTGCCAACATGAATATTCTCTACAACATTAGGTTTGGTCAAGATATTAATGGTGATAGTTTCCTCAATATTGGACAGATTTCACTGAGAATCCATTGTATTTATAGTATTTGATAGGAAATCAAAAACTAAAGGATGATCAAGGTTGCTTGAATAATCTTCATTGTTATCTTAAAGGTGGGAAGGATGGTGGTAATATTCCCATGGTTTCTTTCTTATCATCATCGACTGGATGATTCCTTCATCTGTAGAATGTATATGAGACCAAGGATCAGAAGAGGTACCATACTCTAGAGACCTATCTATCCAAACACTTGAGAGTGTTGATTTTGGTTCACCGCCCAGGCCCAGAAAATTGATTGTTACAAAGATTCTATGGGGCTTGCGGGCAACACCTCACGATGATCCACACTATCAAAATGGTCAAATTTCTTCTTAATCTTTGATGATGTAGAAGATATCATATGATAGGTTTCCACTATGGCCACTTCCGTTAGATTACTTGGAGGTGGGATGGCAAAAGTACCTAATAAGAAAGGGTCTTTTACGAGACCTACTCCGATAGTTTGAAGCATTTGAGAACTCCCATGGATCAATGGAATGCTTCCAGTAGCTTGTGAACTATTGGGGAAAAAGGTTAGTTGGTCAACAATTGTAATTCTGCCTTGGAAGGGAAATGCAATCTTTCTAAAATATGTTGACACAACAGCAACCATAGCATAAATCCAAGGCCTTCCCAGTAAGATATTGTAGTCAAGGTTTCCATCAATGACTTCAACTTCAATTTCTACTATTTTGCCCCTTAGTTCAACTTTGATGTTACTTAAGATCCCATATGGCGTGTATGTTCTTCCATCAAATTCTTTCAATGTCATTGATGATTGTGACAAGGGTGGTGAACCTAAAGTTTTCCAGCAACTCATTGACATAATACAAGTAGATGCCCCCTCATCAATGATTGTTCGATGAACAGTTTTATTGAGGGCTTTTACCTGTATAAGGAAAGTGAGTTGGGTTGGTAACTGAGGTTCGTATCCTTTATGGTTAAAGGCTACAAGATTGGAATCTACTGGATCAACCCCACCTATTGCTGATAACAAAGTCTTCTTTCGGGATGGGAAATTTTGTAGTACTTCATGAGTCAACGTAGTGGATGGCAATTGAGCTAGAACCTGCACTATATTATAATTTTGTGCTTCTCAATAATGAGGATTAAATGACGATTTAAGTACTACTCCCTTTGGCGGCTTTATAGCTTATTCAGGAATGATTGGCGGAACAACTTCTAGTGAAGTTGTTGTCGAACTACTGGGTTGATCTATAGCCTTGTTGTTCAATGACTATGGATTCCCATAATCTTTATTCCTTGTGGATATCAAAGCATCATTTCACTATCTTGAGATGGATAGCATAAGCACTTGAGATGTGGAAGCATGATTGATAGCAACCAGATTATTTCTGGGTTCAGAAATAGATTAGTCAACACCACCGAGGTACTTGAATTTTTTAAGAATTTCGAGACCTCAGCTTGATGTGGAAAATATTTCGTGAAATGCTCATCGTTACATATTAAACATGGATAACGAGATTTCTTTTGTCCAGTAGGGTTTTTAGAAGACTTTTCAGGACGTGAATTTTCCTATTTCTTCTTATTATTTTTTCCTTTTTTCTTGCCCCTAGTTGCTTTGGATTCTTGTCCTTGTCAAATGACACGACATTAATCTTTGAGGAAAGAGGTTTATCATTTGTTTTTTTACTAGAAACTACAAGGGATTTACCAGATGGAGCCTTTGCGGTTTGCATGCTTGAGGTATCGATCACACCATCGCCGATGTGAGAGTCCCTATTCGATTTAGGAGGAGGTGGAACGGAAAATTCTGGTCTAGGAGGATAAGGAATTTTGTCGTAGAGTGTGCCAGTCTGAGTATAGATCAAGTCTAAATATTGTGCATGAGCAATGACTTGCTCTTCAGTAACAACTCCTCCCTTTACCACATCCTCAGTAATAGAAGGCAATAAGGACATAATAAACCACTCAGCTAGAAGCTGATAAGGAACATAGGTGTTTACCATTTGATGACTATGTTACCACTCATGAATATGATCAGATATGTGAGTGGCTATTGTCTATTTAAAGTTGGTAAGGAGTTCTATTCCCATTTCGTACATTATGGGTAACTGAGAGTGGGTTAAAAAGGTAGTGGCAAGGGTGCTAAAGTTATCAAATGAAGCTCTAGGCAATTCAATATACAATTTCACTGCCAGACCAGTTAGCGTTCTTTGAAAGAGGTGAAGCCTAATTGAATCATCATTGAGGGTGTTAGATGAGCACCACAAATGAAAATTCATTACATGATTCGATGGATCTTCACCTGGATTTCCATTGAATTTAAGAATATCAGAGGGAAGTTTATGAGGAATTGTTGGCCACCAAGGGGCATATGCAATTGGATCATTTGTCAGCTGACTCAGATCTGGTAATTCTAGAGTTGCTACAAAAGGAAACTGTTGATTCAGGTTTGGTGAAGCATATCCAGGGTAAGATGGGATTGCCTGAGCAATAGGTCTTTGCATACCAGCATAATGTATCTAATGTTGGTAACTTTGATAAGGTTGTTGGACATAACCATTACAATATGATTGTTGATAACCATTTTGAAAATGGAGTTGTCCATCACCTACAAAGCCTTGTTGCTCAGGTCCTCGGTAAGTTTGTTGGAATTGCAGTTGTTGAAATTATACTAGCCATGGCTGTTGGACCATTTTTTGTTGCCCAATACTGAAAGATTGACCAAGATGTGGAGTGATAGTACCCGTTTGAGCCTAAGTCATTCCAAATAAGGAAACACTAACGTGAGGTTGTGATTGAGCCGTAGAGACAAGAGGTTGTTGTATTGCAACCTGAGAGACTTGAGGTTGACACACAACAGGCGATGCTTGTACTTGCGACACAATCACAATAGTAGGTGTAGTGGGAATATTTGACACAGGTTGGACCAGTTACATTGAATATACAACCTTGGTTGTTGAGGCAGTATTGGTACCCAACCGTTGGATGTAATTCCAGTTTGACCTAAATTTTGTTGTGAACTCTCATATGGTTATTCTCTAGGAGGGAACAATGAAAAAGCATATTTCCCTCCATATGGCGACAGTCCAATGTTCAAAGGATATATCGGTCTTTGAAGACTAGTCTGCCCAAATTGATACTGGCATGCAGGATCAATTTGCGGAGTTTCAACATAAGAAATACCAAATGGGATTCCAGATGAACAAGTAGGAACAAACTATGTCATTGAAACAGCCCCAGAGTGGACTCCAGCTAGTGATTGACAACTATCCAGGACAGATGGTATACCAGCAAACATTCTAGGAATGGCAGCAGGAAGTTCTGTCATAGCTGTATCAGATGACACAGTCCTAGATGTTGATGGTTTCTCATACATGTTTAGTCTATCCAAGAGATTTTCTAGCGATTCGACAGGAACTTATGATCAAGGATGATTAAAAGAACTAACTTTAGGAGTAGAAGGATATAAGTGGATCCCAGTTCCAAAATGTAATGGGGTATTGGATGGAAGATCCTCTACTATCTCCTCTATAGCAACCAATCCAGGTGGAAGACGTAGACTGTCAGGTCCATAAAATATTTTTGTAGCCAAATAAGGTATAGCTTCTACAATGACAGATACTGGGGGGGTGACACCTTCTAAATTCTGGAATTCAATTTCCATATGTTCAGGTAAGTGAACTTTAGTCTCTGGATCACCTCTAGCTAGAGCTGTTTCAAGTATAGAAGTGTCTACCGTCACACTAGGATTAGTTCTAATGTCCTCTTGTAATTGCAAACCTTCTTCTGTAAAGGCAGACGTACTAGAAATGATCAGAGTAACTATAGTCTCTGATGATGTTGAAAAACAAGTTTCAAATAAGCCAAGAGAAGTGGACTCAGTTAAACGAGATTGTTTTGCCCGGAATGGTTTTGTTTCCAGAGTCAAAGACGGTTGACTTGCTAGTCTCCGCGAACAATGAGGTTTTGATTGACTTTCTTCCACGATTATGGATTACCTGATCAACTCAAAATTAGAGGGGGAAAATGTTATTCTGAATTAAATAAATTTTAATGACACTTTGACATAAATTTGCTTTCTCAATTTTTAAGAGTCAAGAAAAAGCTAAAGATGACTCTAGTCCCCTTCGATTTTTAATGAGCCTGAAGTGACAAGCGCTCAGATGGATCTTTTCTTTTAAGGAGTCGAAAAGGAATGAATGTGAGTACTCTAGAAATCTAGATAGAAGGATTACCAAACCAATCGCAAAACTGCAATATACACCTTGGTGATAAATTAAAGAGAAATTACCAAGGACTTATGTACGACAGTCAATCTTCTCGAATGTTGTGTTAAGTGCATTGCAATCGATAGGGTGGCACACACGACTTCCTATGCATAAGGGATATAAGCCTATTGTGTTCTCCCAATATATACTCGATGGTACTGGGAGCACAAGTCCATGCTAGCATTTTTTGTATCAAACAGGAGGAATCACCCAACCTTCGATGAAAATGATAGTTACTAGATTTTACGACGTCGGAACACGTCTCTAGCCTAGACCTCTAGAAGTGTTGCGCTAGGTTCCAAAGCGTTGTTAAGTTCATTGAAATTTATTTTAGCATTGACCTTGTTTGGAAGTTTGCCTTTCAATGGTTCACCACATATGTAGATGAAGAATTCCTAAATATGCAATCTACAATGACAAACAATCGTTGTTTATTTTTAGCAATGAAAATCCTAGCTACTAAGGAAAGAGGATTCAATTTCTTTCAAATAAAGAGAGAAAAGCACAAACTAAATGAACTTTTCCTAATTCATTTTTTACACATAGTCTAAATGCAAATGGAAATGCATGTATTTGTCTTTCATTCCCCTTAATGTGAAGAATGCCAAAAGGGAAAACTAAGTATAGATCTGAAATATTTTCTTCAAAGCGAAATTTCAACAATTTTTTTTTCAAAATAGAAAGGAAGACTAAACAACACTTTTTGATTTCGAATAGAAAATGTTTTCAACACTTCAAATATCAACAAATCAAATCATATACATGATAAAATGTTCAATCGACTATCTAGAAAAGGAATACTCAACAACACTTCTCTTTTTCGACACAAAATGATAGTCACGACACTTTTGTACCAAAATGACAGATCGATTTAAGCAACTTTTCGACAAGGGATTGTAAATGATGGAAAAATACATAAAAACATTTACTAATCCTAATCAATGGATGTTGAACTATGTAACATAGGCAGGCTTTAGCAATGAGATAATGTTCATAAGCAGCAAATAACAACTAAACAGAGCTGAAAACAAGAACAAAAAGCCCCAAATTTCAAGGAGAGAAATAGGATTACTCAGTCATCCCACCTGTGCTTCATAGAAACAGGGATGCTTCACACCTTCTATAGACAGTGTGATGGGCCATGGAGCACAATTGAGATAGGTTTTGGCTCAAATTTGTAGCTGGTCTTAGTGAGTTAAGCTGAGCTGTGATGGACAGTAAAGAACAAAGTATAGATGAATGATTTCAAGAGGTTACTAAGCTACCAAAGGGAATCTAGAATGCTTGTAAATTAGATGTTCGACTCATAAAATAAATTGAAGATTGACTGAAGTAGCATTCCTTTACTTTGCAATTGCAGAGCAAGAGAAGTTCGAAGGCTATCTGGCTAACTTGAGGCTCCATCTGTAGCTTATAAAACAAACAAAAAAACAAACAAAACATCTATTTGATCGCCAGTGGAGTCGCCATTTTGTTTCTGGGAAAACTAGTTTCTTTTCGATCTGCTAGTCCTACTAGGATTGACAGCTATCCTAGAAACAAAGAATCAAAGCAATATTTGATTTCCTCTATGTATGATAGATAAGAGAGAAGTAAAGGAACCAACTTGGATCTTCTTCTTGAATCCTTGCTCGATTTCTCTCCCCCTTGATAGAACTTGCAACTCCTCTCCATACTTGTCCCACTTGGAGAGTACCTGTAGAAACACAGTAACAAAGAACTATCAAAGCATCTCGATCTATTATATCATAATCATTGCAAAATTAGAAATACAATGAATATACATTGGCATTTACAAATAACAACATTCACAAATACATGATTGTATGGAGGAAAACTCAAAGAACTTTATTAAAATAGAAGGGAGAATTTAAACCCAGCTGTCTGCCAGCATCATCCTTCCCAACACAAAGCCCTCTCACCTCAGTGAAGCACGACCCTCACAAACAATTCTCTTCCAAAGACAAACATCAAACTTCCTTTGCAATTACAAATCGCCCTAGATTCTTGGATGAGGGTCATTTATAGTTGCGCAAGGGTGAGCATCTCTGAGGATAGTGTCATTCACTTGTTGTTTCTTCGTCCACTTGGAGATTTCTTGGATCTCTTACTCATCCCTGGGTGAATTCAGAGAGGCAAGTGTCATAGGAGAAGTTTCTAGAATATTCCATGAGCATCCACTTAGCAAACTGTCTTGGACATTTGTCCATTCTTGCTCACCGCACCCCACAAAAGGCCTCTTCAGTATGCATCGCACCTAGGAGTTAGTATGCATCACACCCTGACAGTGGAGCAATCAGTATGGTTAAGTTTTGGCCAGTTCTGAGTGGTTTTTTAGGTGGAACTTTTGGGAAATGATGTAATTTGTCAACTATGATCCTTTAGGGTATTAAACAACACTTTAGGGGTTCAAGAGCCCTTGGTTTATCGACATATAAGATCAGGGTTGCAGTGCCCAAATATGTCTATAGCACCGCTGCAGAGCCTCTCTTCTACTCTAAGACTTAGTTTCTCTTTCTTATACTAACCCATTACATTCATCTTCATCCTTCCTTATTTTTTTAGACTCTCTAAGACTCTCCTTTTTATACAATCCCATGGTCCATGAACCATGGATAGGTCTATATAATCCAGCACAACTTACATAAAAGAAGGTAAAACCCTTTATGAAACTTTACTATCTACCCACTCCGTGACCACAACTTGCGGAGACTTTACATTTTTTACAATAAAACTTGGGTTTTTACCCCAAAACATGGGCTTTTGCACCAAAACTTGGTATTTTTTCCCAAAACTAACCCTAAGGGACCCTGTCCCAATAGGCCCCTAACACAAATATGGTGACTTGCCCCCAAATCACTCTATTGGGATGGAGATCTTACTATGGATACCTCCGAACTCTACTTGTGCTAGTGCTACCTCAGCCATGGTTTGCGTGGCTTCTTGTTTGATCTGCTCCACCAGCTACTCTATTGCTAGTCCTATGCTATCTTCCTTTATCTTCTATTGCGTTCTCTGTAGGCTTGCCAACTTTTCCTCAATGGTGGTAGAGATAACACAGGCCTCATCTAGCCAAGGGCCCAATTTGGCCTTGAGGAGCACCTCTTTCCTTTGCGCTTCCTCCACCTGTTTGAGCAACTATTTTGCCTCATACAACTTGGCCAATCATAGTGCTATAGTGATGGTGTGTGCCATCGCTCTTGCTTCATCATACTGCTGTTGTAATTCACATGCTTCTATGTTTAACCTCTGCAAGTTAGGACCTTCCTGCAGCACTGTGACTACCTCCATGGATTGCTCAAAAAACGTGGTGCAATCCAGCACTATGATAGCCACTGCTGTAACTCCATCCTTCCGAGCAGCTTCACATTGTTCTCTAACCTCTGGCAGAGCTGAAGGCTGTGACTTCAAATCTAGCTATGTAATTTTCAGGTTCAGTTCAAACTGAACCTTGGCCACTTCCGTCTTTGCGTTGCACACACCTACAACCAACTTACTGATCTTCACATCTACAATGCTTCCTCTGAGATAAGCAGTTCAAGAACTGTTTTGCATGCCTCGGCCACCACAACTATAGTTTGTTGATTTTGCGCCTGAACTGTCTTCCATACTTCCATCGCTGTTGTTTTCTCCAAAAAAATTTGTTCATTATTGATCTTATACTCATTGATCATGCTCAAAACGCGTTGCTCCCAGGCCTTAATCTCTGCGATCACAACTGCTTGCAGTGTGTGAAGGAACTCACTAGGGAGCGCGGCCAAGTTGAGGCCCACATTATTCAAAGTCCAGACAATAGCCTTGTTAGCAGTTTCCTCCGCACTCAAAGCGTCATTTGGTAGCACAAATGCCTAGAGATCCATTGATCTAACCATCTTCATTGCTTGAGTGATACTTGGTGCCAAACTAGTTGATGCAGCGCTACTCTATCTTGCACCTGCCTGGAGTCTAGACATTTGGATCTGTAGCTCACACAAACCTATCTATATGGTGATAAGTGCACGCTTTTGCTACTTCTCAAACTACTGTAGTAGTTTTGTTGTTGTATCCTGCACCTTATCTCCAATAATATCCAAGTCACCCTACATTAAGGTAAATGGATCTAGCAACGACTTAGTGGATTTTGTATTTTGCACAGTCCTTCCTTTTCCTTATCCATATACCGCTTTACTTGGAAGGGAATGCTCTCTTGCTAGTCTCCGCTACCCTACTCTGACCGCTCTCATTCCTCCGTTGTGGGAGAAGGAGACTTATGACTTCTTTTAGTACCGCACTCTTCCTTCTTTCCCTATTCCTTTGTGGCACTCTCTACTTCTACATGGGTTGTCTCCTCGGCCTCTTTCTTCCTCTTTTTAGCCAACAGCTGAACCTTCTGTCTGGCTGCTTCCTTTTTCTTTTTCTCCATGGAATTTCTAGTCCTAGCGGCCACATCAGATGCAAAATCCCACTCTGTTGGGCAACACTTGATAGCATCTGTAATAGCATCATCCGTAGCCAAGTATGGCAAGTCATACCATTTCAGATAGTGGGTGATTTTGTGCCTAAGTGTAAGAATGGTGGAAATTTGTTTTGAAATCTGCGTACCCCGAGAGTTGCTCAAACATGGTCGGTGACAATTGTGGCTTCTGGTTGATGGCCATGTGAATTCTCACCTCCATCAGTACCCAAAATACTTTGCTCTCTGTGACCCACACAACATCTTTGGTGAACTAGAGCGATGCAAACTTTGCTGCTTCTGGTAAATCCTTCTCCACAGGAGGAAACTAGCTATCCTCTGAAAAATCCCACGTGACCAGCACAATTGAGAGAAACAACAATGAATAGTGAAAGGTATTACTATTATTCTATGATTCTATAGAGTTCGCAAGGAACTTGCTACACACGTAGCACACCCAATTGAATTGTACGCCCTCCGCGCACTGTGCTGCTAACAAAACCACGAGTGCTAGCACCTCGTCCACACGACACTTTCTCATAACCTTGCTAGCGAAAATTTGCATGGAAACCTTTACTGCGGGATCAGTAATTGAAGTAATCGAGTACCCGTGTGGCTTTTTGACAAGTTTAAACTTATCCTTCATCTTCTCAGTGAGGCCGTGCTCGCTCATCTTTTTGCAAAATTCCTTGGCCAGATTTAGTCTAGAGTGCGTAATAATGTGATCTGATGGATCAACATATCTGTGATAGGGATCGGCTCATTTAACCACAAGCACTCATCATGCACCAGGAACAAAAATTGCTTAATGATAATTAGGTATATGTTTGATCGATGATAGTGCGGCACCCATAACAGGTTCGATAACCCTCGCTTGTTCACTCCATGAGTCGATTCCACTCACTCCAATGTGGTGACACAAAACTCCTTGTAGAAAACCCTCTACATGAAGGTTTTTGTAGCAAGGTCGGGGAATTGTTCATGGTCTTCCGATCCTAGTCTTCGAGCTTCAAGTGCAAGACCTGCGCCAAGCACAAACCTTCAAAGGTGATATTCTTCGAGAATAGGGGTGTGTTGACGGAGAACAATCTGGCATCTAGGTCCTTCAATACCTTCACCTTGCCCTTGCGCAAAGGAATATTCTCTCATAGCTTTGAAATAAGTTCCACCCCCTCAATGTCAATATCCTTTACACCTTCCTTTGCCTCTAGAATCACCACTTTCCCATTTTCCTTCACACTCGACTTTTCTTTTTGTTGCGTTTGTGTAGCTACTTGCTTTCATGGTGACTTGTACATTGTCATCGACTTCTTTTGATTATCCTTCCTCAGCTTTGGGACCTCTCTCGTTGTCATAAGCTTTGGCCTAGGTCACCTCAGCATCATAAGCACTGCTGCTAGTACCTCCATACTCATCAATTCGAGAGAAACTTCCTCAAAGGTGATAGCGCCCCCGGTACTAGCGGTTTCTACTGGACCTGTGATGGTACATTTAGGATTTTTATAAAAACATCCTAGGATTATGATTTCAGGAAGAGCCATTTTAAAATAAGATATTCAAACCAGACTCTATAGGCATAGCCTGTCATATAGCCCTACTTCTAGCATAAAAGATATTAACAGTGTTGGACCCACCAACATTCAGGGGATTTCCACTATATGAGTTCCCAACTAGACATCACACCAGTTAGTGTAGGAGTTCCATTCTATAAAATGCCTAGTTGCCATATACTTAGAGATATTCCTTGGCTCTAGCTGTCAGCACATGAAAGCATTGTGTTGGCATCTTCATACAACAAGTTAAGTGTGTCTAGTGAGTGCGTAATGCAACTGTGGAAAGGTTCTCTTACTACCAAGGGGGAGAGTAAAGTGAGCCTTTAAATGAGAGGTAGTAGTACCACTCGGGAAGAGGCACATCCGAACCAGAAAGTTCTATCTAGCACCAAGTAAAATAGTCCACATTGGATGTGATAGTCTTTAAAACCGAAGTGAAGGTGAAAACATATACACCACCCAGGGGAATAGCATAGATTTCATGGTCATTATAACCAGAAAAAAAGATGGTTTGTTGAGTATCATGTGGAGTAGTCTAGAAGGATATGATAGTGGTGATAACCAATACAACACGGTGGTCTCTCTAGTATCCTGCAGAGTAGTGCACGGGGATGAGACAACGGCGATAAGAAAGAAAACACATTACCAACAATGTATGTACTAAAACAACTGAAGTAGTTCAACTATCCTAGCACAGGTTAAACAAACACGCATTATAAATGTAAGAAAAATAGTCTTACAAACATCTACAAAACATGCATGAAAATGTGTCAGCCTTAACAGGCTTCTGAATTAAGAGATAGTCCAAAGACACAAAATTACACCATACATTACTAGTTGCAGTAGTGGGACATTGGTGCCACTCCTCACTCCTCAAAAAATTGATTATCTATTCTCAAGGCTATGTGGGACGAGCCAAGGTGAAAATTCATTTCTCATACAATGGGAGGGGTTTATATAGCCAAGGGTGATGCTTGATGATGAGCCCTAGAAATGGGTAATTATATGGGCTCATTTGGCCTCCTAACTTACCTTAATCCACCATTCTCATTAGTTTATTGCCTATTTTTTACTATATTTATGCTAATAGAGTGAACTGGGTTAGTCATTATGCCATGAAGTCTAATGTGTGCTTTATGCAGATTTTTGGTGAATTTTTGGACAAGGTCAAAGGATTAATGAGCATTTTTGCAGCCAATACTCCAAAAAAACAAGGGAGAGGATTTTTAGGAGGGTGTCCCCCTCATTTATGACCCCCTACCTTGAATCCTCCATCAGAAACTCGGAGCACAAACAACCACATCGATGCATCCAAGGGGGCAGCCGAGCAAGTCAAGAAGAATTGTTGCCTATCTCTAGTTCTAGGAAGTTGAGCCCCTTGATTTTAGGAGGGCTGTTGGGGGACTCCATTTGTACAAATAGGGGGGCTTAGAGCCTCAGTAGTTAGCCAGTTATTAGTAGAATTTTCAAACTTTTGTGCAGCTCTTGTTCAGCTCATGTTCGAGCGTATTTTTGTGAATAGTTCATGTAATGTGACTTTTATTTTGATAATGGAGATGACATATTTTCTGAGCCAACACTGATTTCTTTCAGAGGGCTGAAGCTCTTGGGTTAGGACCCAACCCAAGCTACCCAACACCTCTTGATTTGTACTTATATGCTTTTGCTTCAATTCATGAATTAATTTCTATTATATAGATTCATTTTACTTCGTTTAGAATAGGTTGCTTTTGATGGTTTGCATAGTTTCTTTTGTTTCAGTTGCTGAAGTAGGTTAATACAGTGATAGGCTAAGATTCAAAAAGGAAAACAATAGGCCCTGATCTCTTTTCTCGCTTCCTGGGATCATCATTTGAGGTCATGGCACCATTGTTGCCACCAAAAACACAATTTTGCTCCTCCATGCAATTTCTAGTGTGATGACTTGATTTGAAAGTTAATGTATTTCTTCAGATTCAGTTTGACAAGATCATTTCCTATTTTTACAATAGATCTCTCTGCATGCTTTTCTGTTCACACATGATTGTTCAGCATTTTTTGTTTCTAGGTCAGAAGTTAGGTCACTTAGAGATATTTCTATTTTCATCGTATAGCTAGTACTTTCTTTGCTAAATTCTAGTAAGTAGATGTGAATATCTCTTGTAGGACACCTTATCTCCCCATAAATCCATGAGGTAGTTGGCATCAACTCACTACTCACAAATTTCATAAGCTTCCCTCTTACCATTTGAACAAATCAAACCATAATTTTCCCTCTTAATCTTCCTTGAAAAGTTCCAGACACCTTAACACATCCCTCTATACTTCAATTACCCTTTCCCAACATTTTTCCACTCTTAAAACCTCTAAAAATAGCTCTCGTCATCCTCTTGTAGATCCCCTTATAGATCCTCCTATAGATCCCCTATAGCCTCCTGTAGAATTTCTTGGGAGTGATTTTTCGAAATCCGATTGCAGGGGAAGTTTTCAGAAGGTTACCAGAGGCTTCTTAGACCCCTCCACACCTTCTTACACCTCTGTAAGAACCAAATCTACCTTCCTTCACCACCAAACCTCTGCCACAGTCACAAATAGACAAAATCTCATGCATAATGATTTCACATAAAACACATAAAAACATAAAAAGATGTTCTTTTCTCATTTTATTCTAGGAATAGATTAAATAGATGTGATTTACCTTTTTAGTAGTCAGTGACCCTCATTTCATCAGTTTTCATCTCTTTTTCCACAAAAGTAGGGTTAGTTGGAAAAATTAGGGTTTTCTATGGTTTGCCTTACATTCCATTCTTCTTTCTCTTTCTGCAACTAGAATAGTCTTTGTAGAGTTAGCTTTCTTTCATCACAGTTAAAAGCTTCTTTTGGAAACTAATAGAAGTTGGCTTGAGCTTCTAGTGATCTTGTGCCAGCTGACCAAGTGACAGCCTGTAGTAAGAGCTAGTACTTGTGCATACAACATCATCGCCTCCAAGTTTGTTACAAACTACCTGGTTGATAAAATTAAAGTAGGAAGCCCTAGGAGTTGTAGCATTCTTGTTGCAATAATGGTGCTCACCCTTTTTTGGCGTCATTGCCAGGGAAGCTTTAGAGTATTTTGTGATTAGTGATTTCATCTATTTTCTATTACAACATTCTGCTAAGTAGTTTATTTAAGAAAAATTAGAGTAGTTGTTCTTTCAATTTCCGCATTTCCTTGCTTTCATTTTCAATTATGCAATTTCCATTTCAGAAAAAGTAGATTAGTTCTTTCAATTCTGCAATTTCCATTTCAGCAAAGTAGATTAGTCCTTTCAATTTTGCAATTTCCATCTTAGCACAAATAGATTAGTCATTTCCTTGCTTTCAGTTCTACATTTCATTTGCCTTCATTTTCAGTTCTACAATTTCATTTCAGCAAGTTCATTTTAGTTAGTTGCAATTTGTTTGTTCAATTAATTTTTAGTTTTGTAGGTACAAGTAGTGAAAAAAAACAAATATCACCCCAAAAAGAGATTCCCTTTCATGCCTCATAGGAATAGAGATAATTCAGGGAAATTCCTACCCAATGCCCCCACCACATCACAAAGCCACCCTTCTCTCTTCTTTGGTGGCAGTGATCCAGAAGAACCTATAGGTGAACAACCAGAGATATACGAAGATCCTATAGAAGAAGAAGAGGAAGAAACCATCCCTCCTGAGACCATGGCTGAAAATAGAAATGCTAGGGGAAATGGGGAGAGAGTAGAGGGTACCTTTCCCATCCAAGAAACCAATGGGGACACTAAAATGAAGAACATAATCCCTTTAGCCCTACCTCACTTCCATGGATTGACTACTGAAGATCCTGACACCTTTTTGTTTGAGTTTGCCGTAATCTGTCGCACCTATGACTATGTAGAAGATGAGCAGAAGTTGAAACTGTTTCCTTCTACCCTCAAGGATGTAGCATTGCACTGGTTCATGGGGTTACCTTGCAACATCATCACAACTTGGGCTTAGATGAAACAAGCCTTTAATAACAGATATCGGAACTATTGTAGGTTAAAAGGTACCAAGGAAGAAATCTTCCAAATGACCATGGGGAGTGATGAATCCTTCGAGGATTATGAAGAGAGATCCCAGCTCAGTTATAAAAGGGTTAGGTGCACACTTGACCCCAAATCTCTGAAGTTGGTCCTCCTCAGAGGGGTCCCGAAAGACCTTCTAGACACCTTCCATTTACTGGCTGGGGGAGACATCTACCAGCTACCTTATGAAGACGTCAAGATTGTCTTTAGAAACCATTCTGGGGTAGCCAGAAAGAGAGGTCGGGGGAGTCAACCCATAGCCAGTACCTCTTCATCTAGTTCATCCCTCAAAGGTGAATTTGGAAACATGCTGGAAGATCTCAAGAGTGAGATGTTGTAGACTCTTGCCATGAAAATGGATACCTTGCATATCAAAAGGAAACAAGAGGAAGCAGAGAGGACTTTGGTAATTTTTTGTCCTAGGTGCACTAGAAGGCATCGTAGGAACGAATGTCCATTGAAATCTATAGACGTGTGTTCAGTCTATGAAGAAGATCATCCTACAAATAAGTGCCCTTCCTTGCCCAGAATTAAAGCTGTATACGAAAGGGCCGAAGGAGCCACTAAGCCACTCTATTTCATGAACCAAAGGAGGCCACATGGGCCTATATCTTATCAACAGGGAATACAAGGGGCATCCCAAGAATACTAAAACCCCAATCAAGCCACTTCCATGCCTTCTTGGGGTCCCCCTCCTCATCCTTCCTGGTCCACACCCCCGCATTGGTCATATCCATCTCAATCCCATGCTTAATTAGCTGCTCATTCATCTCACTCTTATGCTCAACCACAGCCTCAGTGGAATGCACCTCATCATGGATATAGGCCCTAGTACAACTCTCCTCCCAATCTTTTGCCTTCACTGTCTACTCAACCACAACCATTGTGTCCTGCTCCACCAAGGCAACCCCAAATGCCTTCTCAACCGAACCCGAACCCGAATAATAGACAGGCACAACAAGTATATAGTGGGTAACCATCATGCCCAACCTATGCTGTGGAGATTCAGGAGATTAACCTACGATCTAGGAAGGTTCTCCCAGATAGCCAGCCTCCCCCTAAGGAGGATGAGGAAGATAAAGAGGAAAGTGAACCAAAAGTCATTCCACCCTTTCCTTAGAGATTATCCAAAACAACCCAGCCTACCCGAGAAGAAATTGAACTTCTGGAAGAATTGAAACAATTATTTGTAAAGATACCACTTATCTAAGCCATAAAGGATGTGCCTATATACAACAAAATGATCAAGGAGAAGTGCTTCAGGCATTCAGGCAGGCACAAGAGAGATGCCCCAACCATCAATGTCATAGGACGACTGTCCGACCTAATGTTGGGGTAGGTAATCTGTCCAAAGTATCTAGAACCTGGAAGCTTGGTAGTCAATGTCCACATCAATGGCACCATGATTCCCCATACCCTAATTGATCTGTGGGCTACCATTAATGTGATGACCAAGGACACTATGGTCAAGCTCAACCTCCAAGGCACCTTGAGAAAGACCACAATAGTACTGTAGTTAGCAGGCTGCTCCACCATGACCCCTGAAGGGATTGTGGAAGATGCAACGGTCTCCATTGATTCTTGGGAGTACCTTGATGATTTCCTAGTTCTCTAGCCGAAGGAAAAACTCAATATGTATCCTCTCATCTAAGGAAGATGTTGGTTGGCTACTGCAGAAGCCTACATCAGTTGTCGAGCTGGGGACATGACAATCAAGAATGAGCACATGTCCAAGAAGCTAGTCCTATATCCTCCCACCCAACATTTGTTAGAACATGATCTACCTCTATGGTTGGAGGAGGAAGATGAGGATGAAGTATATTCTACACCATTGTGTGCAGTAGAAGCTGCCATGCGGGGGGCGGGGGATCACAAACTGAGGATGATCTCATTGAAAACTTGATTCAGAATCCACTCCCCAATATGTTGTTGTTAGAAGAGCTATTTAAAGAAACCCAAGACAGTCCTTTAGTTGATCTTTGTGTGGCCGACCTGACCTCTCTCTGAGTTAAGAATATGGAGTTTGACCCAAAAAGAACCTTAAAAATCAACTCATCCCTATGCACCTCTCAGGACAAGGAACTGTGTAGCTTATTGAGAAACCCCTTGGATGCTTTCGCTTGGAACTATAAGGAGATGAAGGGAGTTCACCCTTTAGTCTGTACTCATCACATTTATATTAAGGAAGATTGCAAACTAGTTAGGCAGCCTCAAAGGAGGATGAATCTAGCCCTTAAGAACATTGTCAAGGAAGAATTGCAAAAGTTATTGGATGCAGGATTCATATACCCCATCTCTGACAATGAATGGGTCTCCCCTTTGGTGCTAGTGCCAAAAAAAAATGGTAAGTGGAGAATTTATGTCGATTATCAGGAACTGAACAAGGCCACCAAGAAGGATGATTTTCCTTTGCCTTTCATAGATCAAGTGTTAGGTGGCCTAGCAGGGAAAAAGTTTTTCTTCTTCCTAGATGGGTTTAGCAGGTACAATCAGATCCAAATCAGCGCAGGAGACCAAGATAAGACCACTTTCACTTGTCCTTGGGGTACCTTTGCATATTGGGTCCTTCCTTTTGGATTGTGCAATGCTCCTGCCACCTTCCAGAGAGCAGTATTGAGTATGTTCTCTGAACTTGTTCAAGATGGAGTGGAAATGTATATGGATGATTTTAGTCCTTATGGTTCTAACTTCCAGAAAGCTTTGTCTAACCTAGCGAAAGTTTTCGACAAGTGTATCGAAATGAACTTGTCCCTCAGTCCTGAAAAGTGTGAATTCTTGATAACTGAAGGGACCATACTAGGTCAGGCAATCTCTCAACAAGACAGGTGGACCCCAACAAAATTGCCATCATCCAAAGGGTCCCACCTCCCCAAAAGGTGAGATATGTCCGAAGCTTCCTAGGCTTAGCAAGATATTATAGAAGATTCATTAAAGATTTCACTAAGCTAGCCTCTCCATTGTTTGGTATTTTGGGGAAAGATGTTAAGTTCATATGGACTGACAACTGTCAAGAATCCCTAGATACCTTGAAAAGTAAACTTGTGACTGCCCCAATATTGAGAGGTCCAAACTGGGCCCTACCTTTCCACATTCATACAGATGCCTCGAAAAAAGCGATAGGAGTAGCCTTAGAGCAAGTTGATGAGAAGCTGCCTTATGCCATATATTTTATAAGTAAAAACTTATCGAAGGCAGAATTAAACTACACTGTAACCGAGAAGGAGCTCCTAACTATAGTCCATTCCTTAAATAAATTCAGACACTGCATCACCAACTATAAATCCTTTGTACACACTGATCATGCTGCAATTAGGTATTTAATGAACAAACCAGATGTAAATGCTCGCATTATTAGATGGTTGCTTTTACTACAATTGTTTGATTTAACCATTGTTGATAAGCCAGGTAAGTAAAATGTTGTTGCTAACTTTTTGTCTAGAGTAAATTTGCCTATAGGTGAAGAAGGAATGGTGGATGATCAAATGCTAGATGAACACCTATTCGCCATCTCAGTACTCTCTCCATGGTTTGCTAATATAGTGAATAACTTGGTTTCAGCACAATTCCTGCCACAGCTATCCTCAAAAGAGAAGAGAAAGATCGTGAGGAAAAGTGCCCCTTTCACTTGGATTGGGGGCAATCTCTTCAAACTTGGCCTAGATCAGGTTTTGAGAAGATGTGTCAGGGAGGAGAAAGTTTTTGACATTCTCCTGACCTATCATGATGGGCCCTGTGGAGGCCATTTTGCAGCAAAGGAGGATTGCCTTCAAAATTTTGCAAGCAGGTTACTATTGGCCCACTCTTCATCAAGATGTGAGGAGATATATCAGCCAATGTGACTTGTGTCAAAGGATGGGAAAACCTACTCCAAGGGATGAGATGCCCTTGCAACCTCAAGTGACTTTCAAGCCATCTGAGAAGTGGGGCATGGACTTTTTGGGTCCTGTCAACCCTCCTTCAAAGCGGAGACATTATGTCATTGTGTGCATGGATTATCTGACAAAATGGGAAGAGACAAAGGTGATCAAGGCAACAACAGAAGAAAAAGTAGCAGAGTTTTTAAGAGAGAAAATATTATATAAGTTTGAGTATCCAAGAGAATTAGTCAGAGATCAAGGGAGTCATTTTACCTCCAATCTGATTGAAGACCTGCTCACACATCATAAAATCAAGCACATGACTTTCACCCCTTACCATCCACAAGCAAATGGATAGGTGGAATTCACTAACAGAGCTTTGGAAGGAATTTTGACCAAGGTAGTGAGAAACAACAAAAAAGATTAGGCAGATTGATTGGTTGAGGCCACCTGGGCCTATAACACCACATGGAAGACCACCGCAGGGTTCACACCCTATGAGCTGGTCTATGGAATGAAGGCTTTGTAGTCAATAGAATTTGAATACAATACACTAAGGATGGTAGCTCAGCTGGACCTAGATCTCAGCCATGCACAAAAGGAAAGGTTACTCCGACTAAATGGATTGGATGAAGAAAGATTGCAGGCCCTTCTCCACACAAAGGTAGTCCAGCTTCGAAAGAAAATATGGCATGAAAAACACCTCAAAGAGAAGAAATTCCAAGAAGGAGATTGGGTGCTGCTATATGACTCAAGGTATAAAGATTTCAAGGGAAAACTAAGGACAAGATGGCTGGGACTGTACACAATAGAAAAGTGCAATGACAATGGTTTAGTTATGATCAAGACCATCGATGAAGAATCCATCACCATGCTTATCAATGGGCACAAGTTGAAAATCTACAAGAAGCCTCTCTCCAAGCAAGAATTCATTGAAAATTTGAGTAAAACAATGTTGGTAGTGGAGCAAGTCTCTCCCTCAGCTCCACCCACTCACTAAAAACACAAAAAAAAATGAGGAGAATAAAGATCCCTGGTTGAAAACCTCCCTTTCGAGGCACCCAGAGTAGGCAGGTAGGGTGAAAACCTCCTGGAGGTTCCCTAACTATCTCTTAAAAAAAATACAGAAAAAGAAAAATTAACTTCTTCTTGAGTGCATTGCAGGTTGTAGGAGGACCAAAGAAGGAAAGGGGGTCATCACACAAGCCTATTACATCTCTTCTAATACCCTCTTCCATCGTTTTTGTCTTTTTCTATCCCATGGTATTTCTTTTTTTGAAATCTGTGCATCATATAGGAGGCACTATGTGTTCTACAACAAGCTCCTGTAGAAATCACATGGAGCTTGAAGTCAAGTAAAAGAAGGGATTGAAAAGTTGGAAAATTTCACAGAAGGCCCGTGGGACATCCTACAACCATCTATCATCATAACCCTCCATTCCATACCTGCACCACCCCATTCCTAACTGTTTCTTTCCTCCCTGCAAATAAAACAAAAAAATCTCATTTTTTGAAAAAAAAGGGAAATAAAAGAAACAACACCCCTACCACTTACCTATAGCCTACCAACTGCTTTTCCATCACCATCAAAATCTTTAATAGACTCCTCCCAAGTCCCTGCATAATCCCTGACTAAAAGTTCTAAAGGGAGATGCAGCTACAGGAACTCCTGTAGGATTCTTATAGCAACTGATCCCCTTAAAAGTAAATCTCAAGAAGCAGAAGCAGTGCAGCCACATGTATGTAAAACATCCAAGAAGCCAGATCCTACTTGAAGACCACCTATACCAGGGAACTGGGCCACCCATCCAAAATCCACGAGCATATGGTAGCAGAAATATATGGATATAGCACCAAAATCTAAACGCAGAAGCATGAGCCCCTCATAGTACTCTAATGTGCACCTTTCGACTTACAAGTAAGTGTCTAAACCCGTTCCTTTGTTACATCTATATGATCCAAAACTGCATGAACAAATGGGTTGGTTGAGATTAGAGTAGATTGGTGGCCAGCTAACTAGCCACCCTCGTCCAGTTCAATAGTGC
This sequence comes from Pinus taeda, assembly GCA_000404065.3. Classification (NCBI taxonomy): domain Eukaryota; kingdom Viridiplantae; phylum Streptophyta; class Pinopsida; order Pinales; family Pinaceae; genus Pinus; species Pinus taeda. The sequence continues at coordinate 109,773 of APFE030198766.1, read as the reverse complement.
TCAGTCAGTGTTCATGATGCACATGTGTGCAGTCAAATCATAAAAATCTTAAAATAGGTAGTGGCGGATATTTTGAAGTCCAATGCGAATGATGGGAATGATTGCAGGCAGGCAACATAAAGTTTCATGAGGACGCTGGAGTGGGGACCAATGGTCTGGATGAGGGTAATGTACCCTTCATGCCACCTCATCTCATCACCACAAACCTCTCCTGTAAGATTAAATATGCTCTCTCGACTGCACTCACCACCTTTGTTTTCAGTTGTATCGTCATGCTCTCAACAACAACAAGCTGCCTACCACGTCGAGAGCCCCAGAATAGTCGCTCTCTGTCATTTTAAGAACCCTTCTGCCTGTTAGATTCTACATGAACATTATCGGGATCTACAGGAACAAAATACATCCTACACCAGACCTTTCTACAGGAGGGCCAGTGAGCAGTCTCAAAGAGAAAAATCAGGGTTTTATGGAAAATTTGAGCTCGAAGAGGTAGGCTCTAGTAAACCCACTATGCATATTTGTATATACAAAGGGGTGATGTGATTTCAAGCAAAGGATTGAGTGAAAAGGAAGGAGAATTGAAATCAAAAGTCTGCCTGTTTCTTTTAAAAAAGCCACAATCTTTTTATCTGCTCTTTGTGCTGAAGTGTTGTCTCTTTCTCCACCATGGTATTCTCATATACGAAGGAGTGATGCAATTTCAGAAAAATTAAGTCTGTAAAGAAGGAAATTGCATTGAAAAGTTTTCATATTTCTTAAGAAAAAACACAGTTCTCTCTGCTCTCTATTTTTAATATATTGTCTCCTTCACCACCTTCATACTCACATATACAAAGGAGTAATGCAAGTTTAGAAAAATTGAGCCTGGAAGGAAGGAAAATTGTGTTTCCCTGTTTCTTGAAAGAAAACCTCAAATTTTCCTCTATTTTCAGGTTTGAAATTTGTTGTCTCCCTCTTAACCTAAGATATTCCAGAAGACTCTAAACATCATGACAGGGGGATTTATGAGGAAGAAACCTCTGAACTCAACCAGGCTACATGAACACTGAGAGGTGGTAGCCCTTTTTACAAAAGCAAATTGGATGCCCTTATTTGAAAAGCTTCACGGGTATGATGAAAAAGTAACAAAGGAATTTACCTTGTCTTTGACACCCCACTCAAAAACTCATGCCACTGTCAGTTTTAGGGGTCTCACTATAGAAATCACCCCATAATTCATCAGCAGGATTACCAGTCTCCCACTTGGACTACCCTGGAGTAAGGAAGAAAAACCACTGGGTCAAGTTGCCAAGAAAACCTTTTTCTAGCCTAATGAACATCCTGTGGAGGACAAGAATGGCATCAGGAGAAAAAGTATACCATACCCTTGGGATGAGGTCCATTTATGAGATTATGAAATACATCTCCTGTGAAGGAAGATACAACATCGTTTATGGGTACCATTTCAGACTGTTGCATGAATTTAAGATATGGCATGGACCTTCCTACATCCCAAAAGCTCAATATTCCCTATTTTCTCCTCCAATCCTTAATAGAATCTAGCACCAAATTGAAGGCAGGAGTTCTAGACCAATTGGCTCACCATGGGCTAATTAAATTGCTGGTGGAAGATGCCCACCACACTTTCACAATTCCGATAGCCTGGGAGATTTTTAGAAATATCACAATGGAAGATGATGTGAAAGCCCTCACATATGACCTTAGTCCATCTGAAAGTGAGGGAGAGGAACAAAAAGGAGAAGAGGAAGATAAAATTCAAACAGAGGAAGAAAAGCATGAAACAGAGAGGGATAAGACCACAACAGAGAAGAAGAAGGAACATAAGACAAAAGGAAAGAAGACTAAAATAGAAATGAAAAAGACTAAATCAACGATGACAGAGATTACAACAGAAGGGGTAGAAACTAAACAAGAAGAGGAGGAAATTAAAACAGGGAAAGAAGAAACAAAACCTACAGAGGCAAAAAAGGCAAAAGAAGAAGAAACAAAAGCACCAAAGGTAGAAGTGTCCCTTGAAAGACTGGAAAAGGAGGCAGTAGCTATTCTTGCTACACTCAGCACTCTAGTCAAGCCCAAGGGAAAAAGGAAAAGGCAACCATCCATGTACTTCAAGGCTCGAAAAAGAACCAAGATAAAGATGGGAAAGCCTCAACCACCCTCAAAAGAGCCTATCATCATTGAAGATTCCCATGCTGCCAAAAAGGAGGAATCTCCATCGAAAACCCCCATTACTTATGAAGAGGGAAACCCTAGAGATTCTAGTTGGAAAAGAAGGATCAAACTTCTGGACTCTAAAACATTCCTACAGGAAGCGCAAACTACTTTACAGGAGGCATTGGCAAAACTTCAAGAGACTGAAAATCTTGAGAAAAAGGCAAAAGAACAGACCAAGGAAAAAGATAAGGCAAAAGAGATACCAGAGCTTGACCCTCACCCTATTTTAGGCTCTTATTACAACCTTCTGGAAGGAGGAAAAATCATCCCACAAAAGTTCGAAGTCCCTCGTTTCTTTGAGTTGGAAAAAGAAAGAGTAAGGAGCCATGGGTGGATGCAAATTGCAAAGTCAAAAGGGGTGGAAGACATTGGCCACATGGAGAGCAAGCTGAGAGAGATGGGCAGAGAGCTGGCCACTGTAAAACATGTAGAAGCAATTAAAATATCTCACTTGGAAGCAGAGAATGAAAGGTTAAGAAAATAGTTGCAAGAAAGGTGAACCCCAGTAGAACCTGAGATGTTAAGAAACCAGTTACAAGAAAGGGAAACCCACAGTAGGAATTGAAGTGTTAAGAAACGAGCTGCAAGAAAAAGAAACCCAGGCAAAAACTCAAGTATTAATATTTGGAAGACAGCTATAGGGAAGAGAAGCCCAATTAGCCTACATTGCTAGCTCGGCTATAGAGGCACTACAGTGTAGGCAGACGGCCAAATCATATGTAGTATACCTCAAAGATCGGTGGCTCCAATTCCAAATCAAGACTCTGGCCTAGAGAGGCACCTTACCCTTCCAGGATTATGGCCAATTCATGGATCTATGTGACCATAGTTCAGCTGAGGACAAAGCGAAGCTGGTAGAGTTTTATTTATAGAACATGGCCCTTACTGATATGAACCTATGAGACCCCAATGCTATGTTAGGAGACTTGCAGTTGATGTCCATGGCATCTTGGATGAGCCATGAGGAGAAAAGGGAAACATAAATTTAGAGTTTAATGGAAAAAGAGTTATATGAATCTTTAATGATCCGAGCTGAGCCAACAGACCCCATGGCTCTCATCAGTGCCCAGCAACACCTTGCAGATAATCCTCAAAGTGTTCCCAAGTATATCAATGAGCAGGCTCAGGCGATTGCACATTTTGAGGACATGGAGAGATTTTTTAGAGATGACTGCATTCATGCCTGCATGAGAAGGTGGAACACATTGCCACATAGCCTACAGATCAGGGAGTATCACTCCCCAAATAGGATGAGAGAAGCCTTGAGGAGAGTGCCATTGTATAAGCACTCTATGCACAGTTTAAAGGCCAATTGGATTGGCTTCAAATTCAGTCCTCCATTGCTACTAGGACTACTGGAAAGTGTAAAAGAAGAAGAAGAATAGAAATAGTGGGAAGAGGTGGATAGAAAGGCAAGATTCCATGATAAAGAGGAGGATATCACATCAGAAGCATGGGATGTCAGGGAATCCATTAGAGCCATCAACGATGAAGAGATAGACTAGTTGCTTAGAGGATGACCAACCCATTCAGTACGGTGGTGATGATGATCCCCAGAAATGGGTAATTATCTCGGCTCATTTGGCCTCCTAACTTAGCTTAATCCACCATTCTCATTAGTTTATTGCATGTTTTTTATTATATTTATGCTAATAGAGTGAATTGGGTTAGTCATTATGCCATGAAGTCTAATGTGTGTTTTATGCAAAAAAATTTGTCATTTTTGGGACAAAGTCAAAGGTTTAATGAGCATTTGGTAGCCAATAGTTGAGGAAAACAAGGGAGAGGATTTGTAGGAGGGTTTCCCCCTCATTTATGACCCCCTACCTCGAATCCTCCATCAGAAACTTGGAGCACAAATAGCCACATCGATGCATCCAAGGGGGCAACCGAGCAAGTCAAGAAGAACTGTTGTCTATCTCTAGTTCTGGGAAGCCAAGCCCCTTGATTTTAGGAGGGATATTGGGGGACTCCATTTGTATAAATAGGGGGGCTTAGAGCCTTAGTAGGTTAGCCATTTACTGGTAGAATTTTCGTACTTTTGTGCAGATCTTGTTCAGCTCATTTTCGAGCTTATTTTTGTGAACAGTTCATGTAATGTGACTTTTATTTTGGTAATGGAGATGACATATTTTCTGAGCCAGCACCGATTTCTTTTAGAGGGATGAAGCTCTTGGGTTAGGGCCCAACCCAATATACCCATCACCTCTTTCTTTGTACTTATATGTTTTTGCTTCAGTTCATGAGTTAATTTCTATTACATAGATTCATTTTACTTTGTTTAGAATAGGCTTCTTTTGATGGTTTGCATAGTTGCTTTTGTTTTAGTTGCTGAAGTAGGTTAATACTGTGATAGGCTAAGATTCAAAAAGGAAAGCAACAGGCCCTCATATCCTTTCTCCCTTCCCGGGATCATGATTTGAGGTCATGGCACCATTGCTGCTACCAAAAACACAGTTTTGCTCCTCCATGCAATTTCTAGTGTGATGACTTGATTTGAAAGTTAATCTATTGCTTCATATTCATTTTGCCAAGATCATTTCTTGTTTCTACAACAGATCTCTCTGCATGCTTTTCTGTTCATAGGTGATTGTTCAGCATTTTTTGTTTCTACGTCAAAAGTTAGGTCACTTAGAGATATTTCTGTTTTCATGGTATAGCTAGTCCTTTCTTTGCTCAATTTTGGTAAGTAGATTTGCAGATCTCTTGCAGGACACCTTAGCTCCCCATACATCCATGAAGTAGCCAACATCAACTCACTACTCACAGATTTCACAAGCCATTCATAGCATTTCACAAAGTCTGCCCTAATTTCTCCACTTTTTCCATAAGCTTCCCTCTTGCTATTTGAACAAATCCAAGCATCATTGTCCCTCATGATCTTCCTTGACAAGATCCAAACACCTTAACACATCCCTCTAAACTTTAGTTACCCTTTCCCACTATTTTTCCACTCTTAAAACCTCTAAAAATAACTCTTGGCATCATCGTGTAGGTCCTCCTATAGATCCCCTGTAGCCTCCTGTAGAATTTCCACGATTGCACGGGAAGTCTTCAGAAGGTTACGAGAGGCTTCTTAGACCCTCCACACCTTCTTACACCTCTACAAGAACCAAATCCACCTTCCTTCACCACCAAACCTTTGCCGCAATCACAAATAGACAAAATCTCATGCATAACGATTTCACATAAAACACATGAAAAAACAAAAAAGATGTTCTTTTCTCATTTTGCTCTAGGAATATATTAAATAGATGTGATTTACCTTTTCAATAGTCAATGGCCCTCATTTCATCAGTTTTCATCTCTTTTTCCGCAAAAGTAGGGTTAGCTGGAAAAATTCAGGTTTGCTAGGGTTTGCCTTACATTCCAGTCTTCTTTCTCTTTCTACAAGTAGAATAGTCTTTGTAGAGTTAACTTTCTTTCATCACAGTTAAAAGCTTCTTCTAGAAAGTCATAGAAGTTGGCTTGAGATCCTAGTGACCTTGCGCCAGCTGACCAAGTGACAGCCTGCAGTAACAGCTAGCACTTGTGCATACAACACCATCGCTTCCAAGTTTGTTACATACTACCGGGTTGATAAAAGTAAAGTAGGAAGCCCCAGGAGTTTCAGGATTATTGCTGCAATACTGGTGCTCCCCACTTGACCCTTGTGACTCTTTGACTACCCTCATGACTGTTCAACTTCCTATGACTTTTCAGCTGACATGATTCTTCATCTTTATGTGTGTGTGTCCATTGGACATCCACTTTTTACTACATTCTGTTACAACAGATATAGCCCATAATAGTGATGTGGCATTGATAACTCATGACACAACTTGACATGACATTTCTGACATGTACTCACTAGTTGTGGTGTCCATGTCAAGTTGTTGCATTGCTAAGTGATATACATACTTTCATGTGTATTCTTTGTCTTCTCCTCTACTTTTCTTCATGTTGCGGGGTCTTTAATTTCCTTGGTCTTGCAAGATGGTTGCATGCATGTGTTTCTTTCACTTGCTCTTGGGTGAGCTTCTTTTGTTCGTCCAATTGCACATAAGTCTTCTAGCATGTGTTCTCCTTCTTCATTCTACTCATTATCTCGCCATGATCCATCAATGTACCTATTCCGACAATTTGTTCATGATGGGATGACATCAAAGCCAAAACCTCCTAGTCTAAGATGCTTGCATTTTATTCCCTGTTCTGAGCCAGAGATAGATGACAGGCTGGAAGAGGACCCAACAACTGTGCAATTTGCAGTTCCAAGTGACAGGGAGGTGGGTTGGTCACAGAGATAGGATAGAGTGCAGCTCAGGCTTGGTTGAGGAACTTGTACCACAGTCTTCACTATTGGGTAAGACTGCACAAAGGCCACTGGGAGGCAGGATTATGCAATTGGGGACACCCCTAGTAGCTACAAGGTGGGGCCCTTAGGGACACCTCTGTGCAGTCCCCATAGGGAAGACCAGGACGGGCAATAGAGGGACTAGAGGATAGTTCTGTGTAGTTATTGAGAGTAGTGAGTCCTGACTAAGGGAGGTCACTACGAGGACACCTCTGCGCAGTTTCTAGGAGCAGTGAAGGTTCATGGCTCTATTCAATGTAGGGTTCAATCAAGTGAGAAGTAGGGTTGATTATTGACCTTTCAAAGTGCACAGTCCAAGTAAGGCCTTAAGGCAGTTTCTGCGCAGTTCTAGGAAGGAAGACATATTGCTCACTTCTGGTACTGCACAGTGTAACTGAATCGGAGGATATCCTCAATCATTGCACAATTCTAGGTAGTAGATTAGCACCACTGAGGGTTGAGACTACACAATGTAGCTCAGTCAAGGTCTATTTGAATGGGGTTGTTGAGTCAGAGAGATTTTTATGAAAATATCTAAGTGTGAGAGGCAAGTGAACTTGTGAAAACTTCGACAATGTCATCACATACTCAACATACTTTGACAACATGACAACATTGATCATCATGACGACATAGCAAAGCATGACCCTCTGTGGGAGTGTCTAGTGCTGAAAGAGACAAGTGAGGAACTTGGGATTGACCTTTGGATGTCTGTGATGACACTTTCACAACAATGCTTACAACTTTGTGTATGACTGCAATAGGTGTTCACATGTTTAAGACACTTGCATACAAAAATACCAACCTTCATGGTCATGAGAATGGTTCACACGCATGACATGACAACCTGACATGTCAAATGAAGACAATTGGTCCAACAGGCAAAAGAGGGAAAGACGCATAGAGGAAACACAGAGAATGACTTTCAGTGCTTGCAACCATGCATGTCATTGAAGATAGAATGATATGACAATGAAAAGCAGTCCTTCAAGCTATAGTAAGAGGGGTATTTCAAAATATGTGCTTCATTTTCCATATCTTCCCTCCAAAGGGTTGTGCATCAGATGGAGTCTTCATGCAGTCCTGATCTTCTATCATACCATCGGTTTCTTGGTCTACTTATCTTCTTCCTCAACTCCTTGGGAGTCATCTAACATGTCATCCTTCTTTGTGGTCACTGAGATATATATCTGCGTAGTTTCAATGAGAAATTATTGTTGCTGGGATGTGGCCCTAGCAGGACACATTTGTGGAGTTTCAAAATGCAAGGTAGAATGGGCAAGTGAGGGACAACACTATGTAGTTTTTAGATGCAAGACACTGCTGAGGGATGAGATCCTAGGAGGACACATCTACGTAGTTTCAGGATGCAAGGTAGACTAGGCAACTGGGGGACAATGTTGTGCAGTTTCTGGAGACAATTTATTCAAGCCGAGGGAAGTAAATTGGAGGGAACCACTGTGTAGTTTTGGATTCCATGGGAGGCTAGGCTCTTTTTGCATTACAGAGTTCTAGTAGGCAAGGGGAAAAGCTTGAGGTTTGTGGAAATCTCGATGATGCTAGGTTGTTAGGGAAACTCCATAATTTGGCTAAGTGTGGGATCAATGGAACTAATGCGATCAATGATATAACTTGACTACGATCACACTCTTGAACACTTAGTGACATAACATAGACCATTCATAACATATGAAAACATACTTCTCTTAATGTAAAAACCTTTGTGACAAGAGTGGGTCAAATGAGTGCGAAACATGTCTATGCAGTGAGGACAATCCATTCTCACAAAGATTTCCCCTTGAAGTAAAACAAACTTCCCTTTTCATAACAACGACAATCCCCATGCCCAAATATGACACATACTATATAAGATAAAATGTGAACAACTCTTAAGATCGAAGAGGGGAGCTTGAGATCATCAACTTACCAATCAATGAGTAAGGAACAATCAATCACAAGATCCATGGTAGGCTCCAAAATTTGAGTACACGCCAAAATTTTGGAGGGTGTTGCAGCCGCTACAACAACCTCCTAACTTGTGTCCTATGTGTTTACTTATATTTATGTTTCTTTGCCATATGCTAATTGCGGTAGTCAACAAACCTAACCTAGTCGAGATGAGACTACCTGCATTTTGCTACTAATGTACCTCATTTTTTATGAATGAATAGAATCTTGACTTAAAAAAAGAAATGATTGACAAAAAAAAGGCTAAGATAACTAGATAAATATTTAAATATGTTGAATTATTGCATATTTATGAATGAATATATATATATATATATTAACTACTTAAAATATAAATAACAAATGATGAGTTATATAGGGCATAAAGTGTGTTGCTTAGTATATTGATGTGAAATAGGATATATCAGTCCTACCTTTTTTTGAGGTGAAATTATTATTACCTCCCATTATAATTTAAAATGAATTATAAAATACGAGGTTAAACTCCCATGAGAGTTATGGGGATGGACATAGAGGTTAATTTTTCAAAAGAGCATTTATACATAGAACATGGATGATATAAAGTTTCTTATGTAGTATATGAATGTAAAATAAGATTGATGAATTATGTATTTTTAATAGTTGAAACTAATATGTTTTAATAATATAAAAAGTTAAATTTTACTGAGTTGAATGAATTGGTTTATAATTATAAGATGTTTTAATATGTGAGAGAGTTAGTTTAATTGATTTAAACACATTGTTTTAAGATGGAGTTTAATGTGAGGATTTTATTGTTAATTTTATTTGAATCACTAACAATTATTGGTGATAGTCATTAATATATTTTTGATCTAGGGGTAGTAGGAAGAGTAGGAATATTACTAGATTTTAAAAGAAACATTGTAGATAAATTCGGGTGCAGATTAGGTCAGAAACCTAACAACCAGGAAAAAAAATGTATAGACTCTACTTGGGAATAAGGCTAACTCAGAGATCTAGAATCCAAAACATTATCATTTCAATGAGTCTTATCTTATTATTTGATTTGAAGTGACATTCCTCCGGAAGGTAACACATTAAGTCTACACATTAAGCCTTTTGTTTTATAGAATCAGAACTATCCTTCCTTCCTGCGGCTCCCTTCTTTCTTCCATATCCTCTAGATTCTCAACCTTGAAGTGGACCTTCAAGCCAATAAGACTTTCCTTTTGGGAAAAGGACACAAAGAAATCAATTGTTCTAGTCGGTATCTCCCTATCCCGTAAAGTGTCCATGGTTTGTTCCCTTATACCCATTAGTCCTAATTTTTCTCCCCAATGAACTAATATGCCCCCTTCCACCCCCGTCAACACTCCCTTATCCCCTTGTCATATATAATTTCTTGAATCCAAGTATTAAACCCTCTACCGGCTATCTAATGTTCACACATTATGTCCTCTGCTATCCCGATGTGGCACTGTATGGTTGATGTCTTCATGTATACACACCTCATTTAATGGTTACAGTGTGTATTAAATATGCCCTTAATCTAGATCTCAGGGTATGCTATGGCTACATCTCTACCAGTGTGCCTTATTTAATTTCACTGGTGTGGAATATACCTGCTTTGAATCCTGAGCTCATGTCCTGGAAGAAATATGTTTCATCAGACCAAAATTTGATGATGGTTCTCTATTCTGGAATTAGAAGTAATGATGTATAATTGATAGCTGGAGTAAAACTCTCAGGGCGAAATGAGAATAAATTTGGTTGTGGGAGCTCCTCCAAATTTATATCATATTAGTTGAATGGGCTCTGAATAATTAATTCTCTATGGAATTTGCAATGGAGAGCCTCGGCGTTAAGGGTGGCATTCAGGCATTGGCTTGCCATCATGTATACACACCTCATTTAATGGTTACAGTGTGTATTAAATATGCCCTTAATCGAGATCTCAGGGTATGATATGGCTGCATCTCTACAGGTGTGCCTTATTTAATTTCACTGGTGTGGAATATACCTGCTTTTAATCCTGAGCTCATGTCCGGCATGAAATGTCTCCTACGACCAAAATTTGATGATGGTTCTCTATTCGGGAACTAGAAGTAATGGTGTGTAATTGATAGGTTGAGTGCAACTCTCAGGGCGAAATGATAATAAATTTGGTGGTGGGAGCTCCTCCAAATTTATATCATGTTAGTTGAATGGGCTCTGAATAATTAATTCTATATGGAATTTGCAGTGGAGTGCCTCGGTGTTAAGCGTGGCATTCAGGCATTGGCACATTTTGAAGATCAATGATGAGCTTTGGGTTGTGCTTCACGCTTTTTGTGGATCCAACATCGCTGCAGCTGGGTGGCACATTTTGAAGATCAATGATGAGCTTTGGGTTGCGCTTCACGCATTTTGTGGATCCAACATCGCTTGCAGCTGGGTGGTTTAACATCTCTGGAGCTAATCATTGCAATTTTCATTTTCTTCATCATTGTGAGAATCAGGATTCGTGCAGGTTCCTTCCTTGTCCCAGGCCTTAGACCTGTTCTTGTCAATGTGGTTTAATTGAAAGCGACTTAGCCCTCCTCTCTTGGTTGTGTTTCTTTAAGTGGTATTTCTGCCTCATTTTCTTTATCCGACGCCTTAGACCTGTTCTTGTCAATGTGGTTTAACTGAAAGCGACTTAGCCCTCCTCTCTGGCTTATGTTTTTTTTAAGTGGTATTTCTGCCTCATTTTCTTTATCACAGGCCTTAGACTTGTTCTTGTCAATGTGGTTTAATTGAAAGCGACTTAGCCCTCCTCTCCGGGTTATGTTTCTTTAAGTGGTAATTTTGCTTCATTTTGTGTCTTCTGGTTGCGGAAGTTGGGATTTTTTCATTTAAGGGTGTTACCTCGGCAATTTGTGGTCATACTCTTCTTTTTACCCGTTACCTTGGTAATTTGTGGTCATACTCTTCTTTTTACCCTATTTCTAAGAGATTATTCTTTCTCCATCACTCAGCCCGCTAGCCTTATACAAACACAGGTCCTTTGAATGTAACACATACTCTTCAGTAGAGAATCTCTCGCCTTGAAGATGAAGTTGATGCACTTTGTAAAATCATCTCAAATCTCAAGTTACAGTGCGCTCAGTTGGACAACTCTGTCGCCGAACCTCCCTGGGATAACTACCTCAATCAACAGTCAAAACCTTCATATTGGTTGGCTTTGTAATGTTTTGTTTTAAATGTATATGTTTTTTTTCTCAGTTTTTCCGCATATACTCCTGTCAAAAAATACGAGTACTATAGGATAGGGCTGTCTTGAAATAATCTGGGTGAGGGAAATTTGATATCAAAGAACATATCAGATGTCCGTGACCAACCTGGAAATCTAATTCTACTGAATATTTGTTGTGACCAGGCGTGTATTTAATACAAAAGATATTTATTTATGTTAAGAAAAAAGGTTATGCTTCATCTCTACAGTTACAGGGACGAACGAATTTATAATTTTAGGAGGTTAGTAGTCCAATTAGTTAACTCAATTAATTCAAACACACTGTTTGTTTCAAGCTGAAGTTCACTCCACTATGAGGCTTTAGTATTGAGTCTGATTAGATTACCAAAAAATATTTCCAATGGTAATTAAGCTACGTTCTCTCCAATGGTAATTGAGTTACACTCCATCTAAACATTTAGGGAAAAAGAAATTATCTCACGTTGAAAAAAATTTGTTTAAATCTCATTCTATTCGGTTAAAAAGTAAAATAATTTCACAAAATTTTTATTAAAGAAAAAAATATATATGTTTAAATCTAGTTATAATGGAATGAATTCATATGCTTCCACATGGACCTTATTGATAACTTTCCTTTTCAATACATGAAGTTAATAAATAATTTATTGAACAAGGGAGCCATTGCCTGGGGTAGTCCTTGCAGGGGTCATGCTTTGTACATATTATCTTACATTGCACATTCTTTCAGACTTACGGTGCACATGGCCTCCATTTTTACCTGTTAATCTCAAACAATATTGCATCGGCCAAAATGGATTGACATCTTAGAAGTTTGTAGAATTTCCTAAATTAAGGCAGTTAGAATTTTTTTTTGAACATGCTATGTAAATAACCCTTCCAATAACAAGTTCCACCCAAGAAGACGTAGATAACTGCAGAAATGTCAAGAGAACCGAGGTAGACTAACCATTTATCTATTCAGTTATCTATGTTGTACATCAATCTTATCCAAAGTTCCATGAATCTCTATGAGTTGAGTTGGTGAAAGTTACAAAGTTCCATTAAGATATTTGAACCATCTTGCCATTTACTCATTGTGTTATATTAATGGTGTTGTAGTAATTCAAATGAGAACGAGAACCTGCTTGCTCAGCAAATAGCCCATGCCCTTCAGCATTGCTAGCTGCTATGAGAGACAGTACTCCATGAGAGGAGCGATTCGCTGCCGGAAATATGGAGGGTGGAACACTGAAAATTGGGAGGAATACGAAGGATCTCATGATCTCAGACAAGAAAATGAAAATACCCATGCAGTTAGATCATTGTCTCCTACTAGTGTTGCTGCGCCTTCTCAATCCACGAGCGAAAACCCAAGTATAGAAGCTCATCATATATTTTTCCTTTACATATATTGGCTTCCCTCTTTTTAAGAATTTTTTTTCTGTCATAGAATTTTCTATTAGAAATGCCTTGGTATAATATTGATATTTTTGGAAAATTTTATTAGTAAACATCATACAATGATTTAAACGAATAAAAATATTAACAAGAATTCATTGAAATAAACTTAGAGTGAACTAATCCATAAGATAATGATTAATAGATTTGTATTAGATATTACTAAATTTGTCCATGACCTTTATTTATACTTGCTATTCTAGAAAACAAATTCCATTAATTCTACAACTCCAAAAGAATTAGCTGTATAGGTTTGTCACAGTTTTCTGTGGTAAACATTTTTGTTAAACGTTTTAAGTAATGTCAGACATGGCAGAGGCATGACACTGTGAATTGAGTTATATAAAAGATCTCTAAGAATTTTTTAACTGTTGCAAATAGTTTTCTAAAAGTCCTTTTCTGCAATATTAATGCGCTCATTTGTGCTCAATTTTTCGGCCAGAGAAACTATAACATTATGATCTAATGGAATTTAACTAGATCTAATTTTACTGACTCCTTGCACATTCTATGAATGTGTGGAAAGTTTGGTCTATACTGCAACCCTTCCATGAAATATTTGGTAATTCTGAAGTCTTACAAATGCCCATTTAGAGTATTTAGTTTAATCTATAATGTGTTTTGCATCTTTTTTCTCATGTAGATAAAGGAAAGCGACTTACTTATTGAGGAGGAATCTCCCGCTGCAAAATCTTACAAGTGCATGTATTGTCCAAAGACCTTTTCTCGATCACAAGGGCTTGGAGCTCACATAAACCGCCATCGCCAAAGGTAAAATGTTTCTCTTATGAATAATATTTTTGCAGTTGAATTTGCGGAAAAATTCAAATGTTTCTAGAAAATGTACTTTGTTTGGATGCATGGACTTCAGTAAATTAAGAATGCATAGAATCCAAAAGATTAAAATAAATATGTGCACGCATGAGTTTCTCATTCTAATCTAATATAACAAGATGTCTTTTCAATCAAGATTCATCACGTGTCTCTTTCATTCAAGATTCATCTTAATCTCGATGTGTATATTTACAAAATCATGTATATTTCTTTTGCATTGAGTATGCAGAAAGACAGGAGCAGTTGGACATTGCAGTGAACCTTGTAAAAGAAGTCCGGTTCCAATATAATTTGTAAGCCATTTTATTTTCAATTTGTTCTTTGTTAAATATTTTACATAAATATCATAGATTTTTTTTTCATTTAATAGAAATGGGGAGCCACAACATCGGTTCTCCATCTGAAATTCAACTACAATTTGCTGGAACTCCAATGCTGGTTGACCCCTCTACCCCTGAGTTTAAGTCAATGGCAGATTTCTCAAATATTCAAGAATAGGATGGACATAATTTTTGGTTTTTGAATTGTTTAGAGCCATTGCCATCTTCCCAAACATGTCTTTCAATTGGCACGACGAGTACACAGAGCGTTCTATCCACCGATCGATAGATGTTTGATGGTATATTAATTGCTTTGACTTTTTTCATATGGTACACTTCAACCAAATGTTTCAATAAAATTTCAAATTTAAAATTACTTACTTTTATTTTCATGAGTTTGGATTGGGCGAAAGGTTTTGAGCTCTTATTGCACGCGTCGTCATTCAAAGTTATATACACGGTTTCAATTTCTTCAATTTTTCTTCTATTTTATAATCACCACTACCACGTATTCTTCTCTGCATGCACCACCTTTCCCTTTTTCCACCTTGCATTTATCGCCACATGTTCGGCTTTGCATACACCGCCTTGCAATAAGGGAGTTGTAGCCTCGAGGAGCTTGCATTTATCGCCAGTTGGCCCTCCTAGCCTCGGTACTTGATCTTCATCTACAGATACTATTCTTGTTTGTCATCGGATGGTGAGGTTGTTTCAGGTTTTCTGATGTCTGCACTACACGTCTATCTCCTCAGCATACACTATACTGGGTTATCGTTGCCCTTCATGGTGAGAATGGTTTTCTGCTCTATCTTATCATTTGACATGGTCATCATGTGCATAGATTATCAGTTTATTTCTCTCGTTGATGCCTTTACTTATCGATGGGCCTAGTCTCTACAGAATTATGGACTCCTACACCATGTACAGTGATGCGGGAGCATTAATTTAGATATAATTTGCTTTAATCTTTGGTAGAAGAGGGGCATACATACCCAATATATAAATTTGAATATGGGTAATCAGCCAGCCACGGCCAAGTGCCGAGTCCGATTCTCCTGTCAAAGGGTTGGATATGTGTGGTTAAACACAGTTTCATAAAATGGCTGTGACTGGATGGCCTGTTATGGGCAGCCTTCCACTTCGATGGTAGGTCACCAAGATTGATTGTTGTGTCAAAATGCAACTCGAAATGGTCCTAATTCTTGCTATTAGGTTGGAGAATTTTGCGGTAGTTACCAAGCTCATCATGCTTGCAAGCAAGAACACAGTAAGCTCCTTAATTCCCGCATATACCCATCTCTATATACCACACATGTTGCATCACAGAAATCGGAGACAGAAAGTACCAAGCTCATTCATGCTTGCAAGAAAGAACATAGTAAGCTCCTTAATTCCTACATATACGAATCTCTATATACCATGCATGTTGCATCATGGAAATCATAGACAAGTCACTACCTGACTTCCGGACGTGAGCAATTTTCATGAGCGACATAAGTGAGGTTCGTGAGCTTCACACAATTATAGGAAAGGACTTCCAATACTACTATTCAACTCAACATTAAAACTACATTAGTTTAGGTTTGAACTAACCCTGTAATCGTTCATGCCAACATTTTAAATTCTTTCTAATATATATATATATATATATATATATATTGGGAGTAAACCATACATTTTTAGCTTTGCATACCGCCATTTCTTTGTTCCGAATCTTCTCCGTAGATATCTTGATTCTGTCGTCCAAATTCTTCAACGCGACTCCCAAATTGCAATCAGAATCTGACCTCTCTAATGATAAATCAAAAACGGAATTAAGCACTTCACTTGAAGATGAAAATCTGATATGAATCAACACAACACGCTCATTCTTTAGCTAAAAAGATCAAAATCCTTTCATTCAATAAACCAGAAGACACTGACCGACACTTGCATCTGTGGAATTGGAAATTGAATCTCGTGTAACTGCGAGAGGGAAAATTGAATGGTGTTGAGCATGAAAGAGAATGATTCTATTTGTGTGAAGAACCCATTGCAAAGCATTGTAGCTGTTCTTGGTGTCATTCATGGCCACCATTATGGTCCTGCTTCCAATCTTCTGCTCATCCATGGACCTCGCTTGGTATCGCCGATTATACCCACAAAATGTTAATGATGGTCGTTTGGCAGGTGTAAACTATGGTGGTTTGGATGGTGGCAGGTGTAAACAATGGGGCAACTGCAAATGAGGGATGTAGTCCATGCAACTTTGGTTAAAAAAACACTTGCTTAACCACCATTTTAAAAACTTTGCATAAAAAAACTTGTTAAAAACTCATTTACGAAACTTTGGATAAAAAACTTGTCCACCCGAAAATAGCATAAAGGCAGATACATCAAGTTAGGATATTATTTTCGAAATATCTTAGTTCCTTTCAAACTTTGGATAAGAAAAGCGTTGCAGGTGTATTTTTCCCTCGATATGCGTGAAGTTTCCAATAAGAGGTCAAAAAGAAAACTTTGGATAAATTGTCTAGGACGCTAAATTGCCATCGAAAACTTTGGATAAAATTTGGGAAAGCATAAAAAATTTTGGTCAAAAGAACAATTAATTGATTGTGAGCGATCGATCGCTAATAGTCCCACGCAGGGACTAATAAGTTCTAAATTTAGCTATAAGCCATTGTCAATGGACTTTAGTTTATTTTTCACATTTCTTTACACTTTGTTTTCCTGCATAGTGTATGGGTGTTTTACCAATGGATTTTAAAAATATTTTATTGATAAGTCTAAGTGAGATTTTTTCTCTGAAAAAATATTATTATTTTTAAATTATAAATTTATGTGAGAGTTTAATTTTTTTAAATATTATTATTTTAAATTATAAGTTTATATAAAACACTCTCACCATATAATTACAACAGAAAAATATTAAAACATATAGTATTTCAATTTTAAACAATTTGAATTTGAATTTTACTTCATTAATTTTACAAACTTATAAAATAAATATAAATATAAACATAAACAATATAAAAATAAAATATTTAATTTTTTTTTTACATATATATCCCCTTTCATATATATATATATTCATATTCTTGTCATATCCATCTTGAATGGAATGTTCCATAAATATTCTAATTAAAATTAACTATTAAACAAAAATATATTAAAATTTATCCAATCTACTTCACTCATCTTCTAGTAAGTTAGAATCACATGTCCCAACTAAATCTAAATCACTCTTTTTTAATATTTTTTTTCTCCCTATCAAATATATATATATATATATATATAATCATTTTTTTCAATGTTTTTATTTTAATCAATTATACATGTTAAGATTTTATTTTCTTTGCTTGTTAAGCAATTTGAGGTCATCATAAATTATATTAAGCTTGACATATGGCTTGAGAAACAGTGTGACTCATGGGCATCTAAGTAATTAAAATCCTACACTCATTACATAGGTCCACCATTCCTTAACATAACCACATATTTTTCCACATGAAATTTTGAATCGGTAGCTTTCACATCATGAAATAATGTTAAAATACAATCCATTATGATGTATTCTACATCCCATAAATACGCATATATAATCTTTTAATATTTTATACATCTATTAGATGGTATGGAAATATAAATTTTCTTATGATGATATGTTACAAGAACGACAAGAATGCTTTTGGTTTAGCTTTTAGTTTCTCAAATTTTATTTATATTATTAATTTATATATTTAGTAAATATTTTTATTTTTATTTAATATTAATTTATTTTAATATAGTTTTATTTTTTTAATTTTTAATATATTAATTTTAATATTTAATTTAAAATATTGTTTATATAGTTTATTTGATATTTTGTTCTTATATATTTATATAAGTAAATATATTTTATAATAATTAACAAATTATTTTATTATGAAATATGTGAAAATATTGGAGTTGTCTCTAGTGCGACTTTTTTGGATGTTCTCGTGCGAGAATCCAACCGAATTTGATGTGAAATATTGATTTGTCTTATTTAAACTTCCTTTTTGACTGTATATATGGATTTAGCACCGGAGAAAACCTCTAAGGCACTTCCAAAAATCTCACTAAAAACAACTCAAATAATATTTGTTACTTTTGGCACTTTATTTGAAAACATTTATAATTCGTTAAGGAAAATGTAATTTTGATTGATTTAATAGCTTTCCTCATACTTTTGAATATCATATATATATATATATAACCCATAAGCTTTTCTCTATTTAGATATTTAAGCAAGATACAAAATTAAGAAATTTATCATAATAATTCAGAAAATATTTCTTTTACATTATATAAAATTAAAAAAATTATAAACTAAATTCCAAATTCCTTTTCCATGGAAAAATAAAAAATATATATTATTGGTTGACCCTTAACATATATTTTTTCATTTAATATTAAATAATTTTCAAATATTTTATGTTTTAATATGAACCTAGGTGACATTATATTGGTTGAGCTATAAATGATTGCATGGCCTTTTTACTTACAAAATATTGCCCCCCTTTTTCTGTATAATGACTATTTTAGATGTATAAATTAAATGGTTGGTAAATTATAGTAGACATGAATTCATGATAAGCATGAAAAGGGTTACTTAACAATACATCTCATGTTAGTAAAAATATCACAACCATATAAACTAAATAGCTAATAAATTCCTATGGACATCAATGATGAGATCAAAACACTTATTTTATGATAAATCTCACATTATTAAAATTAAATAAATAATAAAAATTAACCATATTATATTATTATTATTATTATTATTATATATAAAATAATACTACTATAAGTTAAACATACGAACATTTAAAACTTACAATTTAGAAAGTGTTGAGAGAGATAAAGTCTCTTTTCAATCTAAAATAGGTTTGCACCTCAATAGATTTGAGCCCTCTCGGTGCTTGGTAGGTCCAGAGTTAAGATGGATCTAGGCTAGTAGGTCACAGAGGCACACACACACACACACACACACACATATATATCATTGGAAAAACCATGGGTTTTGAAAACATGGA
The DNA here is from genome assembly GCA_000404065.3 of Pinus taeda. Classification (NCBI taxonomy): domain Eukaryota; kingdom Viridiplantae; phylum Streptophyta; class Pinopsida; order Pinales; family Pinaceae; genus Pinus; species Pinus taeda. The sequence continues at coordinate 90,429 of APFE030198766.1, read as the reverse complement.
GCGTAAAATCCACCAATGGTGTTTTTTGTTTGTCAAGTGATCTGTGTTTATCTAGGCCTCACCTATGGCTTGAGAAACCATGATCTAGGGCTAGTAGGACACACACACACACACACACACACACACACACACACATATCATTGGAAAAACCATGGGTTTTGAAAACATGGAGCCTAAAATCCACCAATGGTATTTTTTGTTTGTCAAGTGATCTTTGTTTATCTAGGCCTGACCTATGGCTTGAGAAACCATGATCTAGGGGCATCTAAGCTGTCAAAATCACCCGGGGATCGCACCCAACATGGACCACACCGGCCCTAAGCTCACTGGATTTTAGCATGTCTCCTCCCCCTAACACGAGTGCAACAAACTTCTTGAGGTCAGATCTTGGGTTGCCTTGCTAACAAGGCCCATCCTAATCAAGTTGTGCTAGTTGGACTTGACGTAAAATCTGCCAACGATAAATTAACTATTTCACATCAATTTTTTTTTTAACTTTTTATTTTTATTTTTGTAATTTAACCTTTTATATTTATGCAAAAGGTTTACATATTTGTTTGTGGCTTTCCAAAATTCTAATAACACCAATCCTACAAAATTTGTTGGTTAGTATATATTTCCCTACAAAGACCAATCATTGCGACACAATTTCAACCAACCAAAAATGTGTAGGGGCTAGAAACCAAAGCACTAACAAAACCTAAATACATCCAAACACCATTATTTGTATGACAAGGATACTAGAGTAGGGTTTTCCTAATGTGAACGAAGCAATGACAGAGGTTTGAAGTTGCAATACACTTTCTTTCCCAAATCAGACAAGCAACCCTTCGTTTTGTCCATATTCTTTTGAAGACACAATTGACCCTTTGGCATGATGAAAATCTATGTTGGATATACTAGTGATTCATTTTTAAATCATTAAAAAATGGGATGATTGCATTTCTATATTTGTGTCTATTTCCCATGAGTTGTAACATCCACATTCTTAGTTTCCTAATCTGATCCCCAAAGTTCATTTGGTCAAGCACAAGCCAAGGTGAATTAGGTGGTTGTGATGACTCAAGTGCCACACCCTCACCTAAAGAAAATTCCATTATACTCGGTCGAGATGATTGATATTTGTCACAACCCTTGCCCTCTCTTTTCATACGCATGCGTTGATGTTGAATTCTTGACGTGTCTTCATAATAGTATGAAGAGTGCTCTAAGTGAAATCCTTTGGACAAACCTCCCGCAACATATATAAAGTACCACACACAGAGTCCCCTATAATATCCATTCCCACTAATCTCATCCCTCCACCTAGTACTCCATGTACATAGGTCAAAGGTCCTACTAAAGGGAATTATAGAAACATAATAATTTATAGAGTGTGTGCGTGAGGGAGTTCTGCCTAGGTCCCTTGACTCATGAAATTCTCCACTGAAAATCAAACTCCACACTCAAAGCAGGAAACCAAAATACTCCACCCAGTAAATAACATTCACAATACCATAAACATTAGTTTCAATATGATTTTTCACACCCTCGAAAGAGCCAAGGAAGACTAAACTATAGAACACCTAATATAGAGTACAATACTTGATATATAATAGGTTCAGGATGTATAAGGCCTCCCATTTTAGACATAACCCTAACTCAATGAAAAATGCACCAAACCACACCATCAGAAACAAGAATCATAGAAAATTTAGTAGCCAAATAGTAAAATATAAAATATCCCCAAGAAAAAAGCACTGAAAAACTAGTACATACAAAGAGAACAAAGACCCTGAAAACAACCCAATTCGAAGAGGAATTTCGATATAAATTTAACCATTGGTTTGAGATTCTTGTAGAAGCTCCACTTCCATATGCCTATTCAATAGTCATTTCTACATTGGTGCTCCTTTTCCATGAATTTTCAGCTAGATCTATAATGGCTAAGTATTGTAGTTCCCCCATTCCCCAACGACCCAACAAAAGTAACCACAAAGTATCATACCGTAGAGCTCATGTTTCAGGGACTTGGAGAATCCTATTCCTGAACATCAAAGCTTTCAACACTAACTTGCTCCACTCAAAAGAACCCCTCTTGTAATTCTGCCATCTTAAACACTCTAAAACTCACTAGAAATAGAGGAGATAAACACCATAATGAGAAACTCGGGCATAGAACTGATGCTCCAGTCACTACGATAGGAACTAGACCCAATCCTCCCCTTACTACGTAACTTTGCGAACACTCTAGAAGCCTTCCAAAGGTAAGGTCACATATTAATGACATTAAATCTCGCACAAGGCTATGCATGGGGAATCCATGCCACACCACTCTCCATATAAATTTCCATGGGAATTGGTGAAGTGGTAAAAACCATCCCCTAGGTCCTAATTACTTCATCCATTCACCCACATTAGGGAGGTTTTGTCTTCCCCCTTATCTTGTTCAACTCGTCATACTAGGTGCAATGAGCTTGTCGAGGCACCGAAGAAAAATTCAAGTACTTCAATTGATTTTGACAATTAGCTAACAAATCAATTGATTTATTTTTGGTTCTGTAGCAGTGAGAAGTGTAAACATAATCAAAGTTTGATAGTAGTCTCTGAATCTAGGAAACCAAAATTTCCAGTTGTCATCACTTCACTATTTGTGTCACTAGGGTCACATAGATGAGATTTTGAGTTGTAGATATCACTAGTAGATAATCCCCATCTAGCTAAATATGCATGAATCCTTCTTCCCCTGCAATTTCTAATCCCCTCTCTAGGGTCATAAAATATGCTACATTGTTATTGGTGAGTCAAAATTACCTACACATAACTTTAACATTTTCCCTAACCAGCACCCCAATATTCCTATGTAACTTGCTAGGCTAGAATTTCCTTTAAATTACCCATAAGAAATTAACTTAACAAAGCTAGGTGGTGGTAGAGTGAAGTGAGTTGGTGAAGGCCTAACATCTACCAATAAATTATGTTTTCAAGGAGCCACCATATCCTAGGAGATGTATAGTTCGTTTAAAATTATTTCCTCACACTTATTAGTTTTAAAATCATGTGAGAGCCATGATTTTGACAAGATTGTCTCCCTGAGATTATATTTAATAATTTTCCAAACATGGTACTATGGAATTATTTGATTTTTGAGAATCCTTCCATTGCTTTCTTTCCACACATTCCATAACATGAATCTCGTGGCTATTATACATGGTCTATTGATCATATGACCTCTAAATATAGGTAAATGTAAATGTTGAATCTCCAAAGCTTCCTCTATACCTTTCGGAGAGAAATACATATATAAAAATAAAATAAGAACTTTGTCCCTTATATCCTTGATAAAGGGACATGTATTCAATATATGCTCCATTTTTTCCTCTTCCTCTCTACATAAGGGGAATAATGAAGGCATAATGTACCCCTTCTTTCTTAGGTTGTCCCAATTTAGAAGTTGTCTCCTTGTTGCAAGCCATAAAAAATGCATCACCTTTGGCAAAAAACTGTTTGTCTAGATCCTACGCCAAATAGTGTCATGATGAATACTTGCATGCCCCTCCATAATATTGTAAGCTTCGTGGGCTCTTAAAATCCATTTCAGTTTGTATCCCCATGATTGTTTATCCATATATGTAGCGAGTTGAATTTTCCTGTCTTAGAGTTATTGATTCAACATGGGCCATGAATGTAGTGATTAGTATTCTGGCCACTTGTCCTGCATTTTCCAAACACACTATCATGTATGGGGATCACTCTCATCACAAAAGTTTTCAACTTTGGTAAACCATTAATTAGACGTAAATACTCTCATATCTCTTTGGTCCTCCTAATCACCACACTAGGGAGGTTGTTTCCATGTCTCCTCCCAAAAAAAGTGTTATTTGGCTATTGTGAATCTCCCAAAATGAGTTTTCTTGTATCAAATATTATTCTCTTAGGAGAAATTCCATATCAGTGATCCCAAAGGGAATCCTTGAGATCTTAGTTCATATTCTTGTGATTTGGATTTGTCATATTTTATATCCCATATATTCTTGCATATCTCCTGCCCCCTTGTACCGAATGCCACCACATATTTTCCCCAAATAATTTGTTTATTATTTCATGGTTTCTTAATGCAATTCCATCTACCAACTTTGGAAGATACATTTTCTCCAAGGCCACCTGTGACCATTTCTATTAATGTTTTTTTTAATGTAATGTGACTGAGTTAAAATTTTCAAGAGGACACGACTCTCTGGTCAGTTTTATCACTTCCACAATCATTAATTATCAACCATGGTAAGTATTTTTATTTCAAAGGTGCCTACGCTATCTATGTTGATACATGTAACATCCAGGTAAAGCAGAGAAGAAAATATCTCGTTGAACATGCTTGTAGAAATTAAAGTACTCATGTAGAATGGAAATATAACTTGCAGGAATTAAAGAGCATGCTGCAGAAAGGAAACACACTTGGTAAGGAAAGAATATACTCTTCAAAAAACTTCAGGATAAATATATGCATGCCATACACTATTAGTTAAAGATATAACAAGAATTAAACATCGTAGAATTGATTAATCTGTGTAACAACACATAATAAATCTAGAAGCAAAAGTGTATCTATCCACAATGAACATGTACAATGATAATAGTAAATCCATACTTTATAAAAGATATAAACATCCTAACAACATTACGATCCCTACTAAAGAGGATGTCCCTTCCTTCCTTCCAAGGTGCAGGAAGAAAACAAAAACTTAGTTAAAAATTCAACAAATAAATTTTAATAACATCACTAGATATGCTTATATTCAAAATAGCTGAAGATTACAAGATCAAAATGTCAGTACTGTCTCCCTATTCTTGCGCCCTTTCACATGAGCCTAAACTCTTTTTATAATGTCTTTTCAGAGTCCCAAAATTAGGAAAAACGAATCAGTGATGAGAATCTGTGATTATCATGTTGATTAAACTAACAAAGATAATAGAAAGATAAAAATTAGTACAAGTTGTTTAAATAAATATTTGTTTTGGTTGCACCACTCTTGTTTAGATACAATTATATCTACATAGATCTTCTTAACTGTCCATGTGGAATTACTTTAAACAACCATTGACAATTATCTTTGAAAATAGCAGTTATGGTTTTGACAATTCATAGTGTGACAACAACTTGAACCATGCAAGAACAAGGAAGCAATAGTCATTCATCCATGGCTATTACAATACTTGAAAGAAAAACATTCTGAAGAAATCTTCTAGAGATACCCTAGTTAGTCATCCCAAAGAAAGCATTTTTTAATTCAATAATTAGCAGAAAATAGCATAGTAATACATCAAAGAAAATGTTTAATATTTATGAGAGGGAGCGACATTATACTAGGGAGATTGAAGTTTCAAATGAGGGAAAGTGGCCAAAACTAGGGCAAAGGATTCCTGAAATATTCTTTAATATTACAGCCAACATCTACCCCCAACTGATGTCACTCCATGTCCTCATGTAGTCTCCTCAAAATATTTAGGGTCCTCCGTTACTATGACACTAGAATATTGTTGATGAAATCTTGACATATCATAGGCACCAACAATCTATTTGTCGTCCTTCATGTAGCTGTGGGTAGACACAAGCTGAGTTGTCCAAGAATGTTCATCATAGTTGTTCACGTGAAGGTAAGGCTGGTATTTCTCGATCAGGAGCCAAATCAAAGGAAGGTTGAATTTGAGCCCCATCCAAAAAGTTCCCATCATTTTGATAATTTGTACATATTAGGGACTCGGGTAACAACACTCACAAAATTGGGGTATCCATAGGGATCCCCTATTTGTAATTCGTCATTGCAAGCTTCCCACCTTTTTAGGCCCCCGACCAATGCTCTACTTTTCAATTGTTAATGAATATTAAAACAAACCCCAACAATCCTTCTCTTGTAGAGCGAAAATTGGTCTATTATTCTAGGGTTACTGAGAAGCTTGTCAAACTCTCGTCTCATAGTAGTGATCATAATAGTTTTTGATCTTACCATCAACGCTGTCTTTTCTTCATTCATAGTAGATGATTTTGTGGGAATGTAACAATCTATTTTGTTTCTCATAAAATATACGAAGGTCCATAGCTTCAAATCTCCAACATAGGGGACAATATGTACATCCATGTGTAAACTAGAATGCTCAACAAATATACTATGTAAAAAGAGTTTGCATAACAAACTATGCTCATCCGAATCACATGCACAAAATACCTCTAGAAAAGCTTTAGTGGAATTTCTCTCATAGGGTATGTTCTCATAAATAACTTTCAATTGGAAAAAAAAAAAAATACTCCCACAAGAATATCTGGTAGGATGGAGATGGAAATGTGCAACCAAAACGGTTGAGGGCTAACTCATACATTTTACCTTTCTCCTCGGCCAGCCTCATGACCTCTTGTTGTTCTAGTTGTTGTCTCTTTTTTTATTTCTCCATCTCTTCTTTCCTTTTTTCCCACTTTATCAACTTTTATGTCATCAATTCCTCAACCCACTGATCCTTATGGTTATGAATAACCTTCTGATGTTCTTCCACAAAAATCATTCCATTTTTCAAGGAAACTACCAATTTCTTCTGATACTGCAGTTCTGATACCAACAAATTTTTTTCTGAATGCCACCCTGCTTCAGGGTCCTGTGAAGTTTCTTTTTTGATAGAGGGTGTAATAGCATCTCTTGTTCTGAGATTATTTCCCTTAGTTTCCGGTTCCTATTTATTAGTAACTTCATTAACAGGTTCTTGCTGAACAACTCTCACTTTTTCTTCCTCAAAAACCTTAGTCTCAACTATTGGTTCTTGTGTATCAGCAACATCATTAACATGTTCTTGTATGTTAGTTTCTAGGTCAAAATTCATGGGGTGCTCTGTTTCAACTTTTGGTTCTTATGTATTAGCAACATCATCAATGGGTTCTTGTATGTCTGCCTACCATGGTTCCATTTGGGTTCCTTCTGAGATGGTGTCTGCAACAAAAATTTTATACCATGTTGTTTTCAAACCCTTTGCAGATGCTATACATAAAGGTATTTGGGTGGATTTTGATCCTAACTTGTCAATTTCCTCAGCCAAAGTATCGAGACATCGAACCTTCATTTTTATTTTTCTACCTCCTAAATTTTCCTTTAATTTCTCATTTTCTTCCTCTAATTTCTCAATTTAAAGTAGCAAGGTTAGAGTTTCGTCCTTACCAGTTGAAGAAGCATCTTCCTTCTTGGTATTTTCCTTTTCTTCTACTTCTCCTTTTGTTCTTCTTACTCACCTGGTCTCTTCCTGGATGGCAGCGAGGGTTCTCACTTCTTCTTTGATGGCGAGGGTTCTAGTTTCTTCTTAGGCATCGTTGGTTCTTGTTTCTTCTTTGGTGGCAAGGGTTCTGGTTGAGAAACAACATCAACCATTTTTGTTTGGTACTCTGCTACCCAAAAGTTTCTCAAGTGATGTTTTCTTGATTCTAACTCTCGAAGGTTGTCCCTTCTCCTTTGTTGTATCAGCTTCCCACAAAGAATCTATAGGAGTTTCATTGATAAAATTTCCCCAACTTCTTGCTTGCTTCTCTGCGGCTTCCATCATGATCAACTTCATGAGACCATCACTCGTAATGTAGATCTTTGGATGGGAGGTCACCTTTACCGCTGCAACTATATGTTTCAAATTTTCTAACAAGAAATTGGGATGATTGACCAATTTTCCATGTCGAATAAGGACCAGAAACGAAAAAATAATACTTCAAGACTATGGTCAAGCACTGCTCACATGCATTGTACTTAATAATGTATACAGAAAAAATGTCCCATGACTAAGGAAGGGAAAGGAAGTCAATTTCTCTTCCCTTATCTACCATTTTCTCTTCTCCCTACAAGAATTCATCTTTGAGAGTTGGGTCATTAATTTTTCGATTGAACCACCTCTTCCCTTTAGGTCAAAGTGTTGTTACGCTAGAAACTACTTCCTCTATAATATCCATTCTTAGGCCTCTAACCTCTGTTCGACACCTTTCAAATTTTGAGCAAATTCTAGAGCAACATTTTCATCTGAATCCTTGAGTTGCTTGAAGAATTTGATCCACCTTGCTTCTCTAAAGATTTGGTATGGTTCTAAGAAATTCTCTAAATCCTCTATGGAATCTGGTTCATGCCTTACTGCCTCTCCTCCCATCCTTCACCATTATGGACCCTTCACAATCACTTATGAATTTTTTTCTACTTACTATCACAATTCCTAAAAAGTCTACGCAGTGAGGGTGCAAAGCTATGTCAAGGAAGATAATAGGGTGATAGGAAAGAATATACAATCAAAATGTTGTACACGTGGGCTATCATGTAATCATTAATTCAAAAGTTGTAAAAATATGAGTTTGATATAGTTAGAATTAATGAGGTACTCAATCATTCGAGGTGGTAATGATTAATGGGTATTGTCGCTTTAAACTGTGTTATGTCACAGATCACAAAATCATTTGTGACCCGCCCAACATAAATGAAAATTTTATCCTCGTCCGTCAAAATGAAATGACGTATTAACTGCCTTTATTTCTAAATAATGAAATAAAAAATATTCCTTTCTCAAATGTTTTACCAGGAGGTGATTTGATCGATGTTAACAATAGAGTATTGGTGATGTGATTATTGAAGTAGACGATTACAACTAGGTTCATGCGATAGATATCTTCATTGGACCAGTTGCTACATATATAACAAAAAAATAATTTTTCCATGATGGTTGTAGTAGTGCTTTATTACAACAGTGTATTTTTAAGGACTTTACAACTTTGTGCCTATAAAAGAATTCTCAAAATAATATTATAAAATAAGAAACAAGCTTGTAACAAGTGTTTTGTTATATATCATAAATGTCATGTTGTTACATAACATCTTTAAAGGAAAATGTGTAGCAGTCGCCACAAAGTGGTTTTCAGTTGGTACAACTATCTACCTACGACCCACAAGAGGTTTTCAGGAAGATTTTATTTATTTACTATTTTTTTTCTCTTATTTTTTTTCGGTGTATCAGCTACCAACAAAAGATGCTTTTCGGCTGCTACACTTATTGAGATTTAATAATTTAACAAAACATGGTAATTTTCCCCTGCTCTCATAACTTGGAGATCAGATCTTGAGAAAATGTTAACATATGAATCGTTTGAGGTTGGCTTACGATATAACCGAAGAAGATTCTCATTGGAAAGCAATGGAACATTCACATTATCTATGGTAACAAATCTCATGGTCCCATTGTCAAATATTGTATCTACCTGATAATGACCTAGCCAATTTGTGCAGAGCTTCCCCTTGAAGTCTTGTATTCATGAATCATACAGTACAACCCAATCGCCTTTTTGAAACACCTTATTTTTCATAAAGTTGTCATGCCACTTAGCCCTCTCTTGCTAGATGATGTCTTTTTGATGGATGGTAGCCAATGGATTCTCATCTAGTTCATTTAATAGATTCAATCGATGTTTCTGAGTTGTAGTAAAATGCAAGTTCACCTGCAATGCTGTTCTAAGTGTTTTTATTTCAAAATCAATGGGAAATAATTGATTTTTACCATACATTGATTCATATGGTTAAACCTAAGTAGTATTCCTACATGCAGTTCTATATTCCCATAGTGCTTTTGGAAGTTTTTCAGCCCAATTACTTTGGTGTCTAGCTACAATCTTAGTGAAAATTCCTTTTATAACCTTATTAGAGATCTCCACTAGACCATTTTTCTAAGGATGGTATGGTGAACTAATTCCTTGACAGATCTTGAATTTTGTGACTAACCTCTGGATCAAATGAGATGTGAAATGTGGTCCCCCAAATGTCAATATTTCTCTAGGTACCCCAAAGCAAACAAAAATGTGTTCAAATAAGAAATCTAAAATGACCTATTTATTTGGCCTGGTTATTGCCTTTGCTTCAACACATTTTGTGACATAGTTTGTATAGACTAGAATGTAGGAATTCTGCTGAGATAAAGGATTAACTGGTCCTATGAAGTCTAAGGCCCACTTCGCAAATGGTTCCAAGACTATTTGAGTATATAATGACATCTCATTTAACCGGAGTGGTTGATGCATTCTCTGACAACTGTCACATCCCTTTACAAATTCCTTTTCATCCTGTAATATGGTAGGCCAACAATTTCATGTTAAAAGTACTTTATGCCTTGTCATTTTGTCAGAAAGGTTTCCTCCATAAGGTTCTTCATGGCAGGCTTTGAGGATGTCAAAAATATCATCCTCTCTCACAAATGCCTGATTTGATGATCTGTAGTAGAGCTATCCCTCTACCCATGAGTAGCTTACACTTAGCTGAAAAATCCTCTTTTTTTATTTTCTTATTTTGAGGGAAGATGTTGTGGAAATATCCCTCCAGAAAGGTAGTTACTTATGTTGTCATACCATGGTGATTGAGCTAAAATAAAAAAAAGATATTCATCTGGAAAAGAATCCTCAATGGCCATGCAATCACCATTGATAGTTAGCCTAGAAATAAAATTAGCCACTACATTATCTTTTCTAGGTTTATCTAAGATTCTTATATCAAATTCTTGTAACAACAGCAACCAATGTGTAACCCTACCATCGATAATAGGTTTATTCATTAAGAAATGAATGGTAGAGTGGTCAATGTGTAAAAGTACTTGATAACTCGTAATGTAGTGTCTAAATTTATTAATGACATGCACTGCTGCAAGAAACTCTTTTTATGTAACTGTATAATTTAAGTCTGTCGGAGTCAAATTCTTGCTTATGTACTAGATGGCATATGGCTTCTTGTCTTTTAGTTTTCCTAACACATCTCCCACAGTAGTATTAGATGCATCTTTTGTTATGTGAAACGAGATATCCCAATTCGGTCCTCACTAATTAGGGACTACTGATACACACCTCTTGGACTCTATAAAGGCATGTTCACATTTCCATATGCAAACAAATTCCATATCTTTAGTAAGCAAAGAAAATAATGGAGATTCAATCTTTGCAAACTTTTCTATAAACCTCCTATAATACCCTACATGTCCCAAAAAACTATGTACCTTCTTCTGTGTTTTGTGAGTTGGAATTTTCAGAATTACTTCTATCTTAGTAGGGTCTACTTTTATTCCTACAACAGAAATATAATGCACAAGCACAATTCCTTCATTCATCATCATGTGACATTTTTCAGCACTTAAAGAAACATTAGTTTTCTCATGTCACTTTAGCACTTTTTTGAAATTGGGTAGTGCTCGCCCAAAATCATCACCCCAAGCTGTAAATTCATCCATGAATACTTCTAAACAGTCATTTAGAGAATCTATGAAGTTCCCAATATTGTCCTATGGAAGGTGGCTTCTGCATTACATATTCCAGAAGGAAGATCAATATATGCAAAAGTCCCCCAAGGGCAAGTAAATGTGGTTTTATCTTGATCATTTGGGGAAATATGTGTCTCATTCTAACCACTGAAATAAAAACATTTTTTTTTTATAGATAAGGTGTCAAGGACCTCATTTATAAATGGCAAACAGAAATGTTCCTTTTGAGTGGCTTTCTTAAGTTCTTTGTAATCTACACAGATCCTCGCAAATGGATATACCCATTGATTCTCCGAAATGGGATAAATGAAGTTGTCATTTAGAAGCTTTTGCAATTCTTCTTTTACTATTTCTTTAAGTGCTCAGTTCATGCTTCTCTATGGATGCCTCAATGGATTTCAATCTTATTTCAAGTAGATATGGTGGGTACATAGGTTAGGGTTAATGCCTTTCATGTGTCTGTAATCCCATGCAAATTCCTTTTTATGTCTCTATAACAACTATAACAACATCTTGTTTTGTTTGGGAGTTAGATTAGGATTAATACTTAAAAATTTTCCTGGCTCTATTTCAAATGGAATGCTATTAATATTAAGGGTGGTTTTAATATGTTCTAGACTCAACTCTTCCATGGTATCTTCTACCCCCAAATCATCAATAGAAGTAACAACAAGGGAATTGCTGATAAAGTCATTGATAATATCATCCTTGATTTCATTCTTAAAATATTAGGCTTTACCAATAGTGAGGAGTGGCTAAGAATAATCTGATTCAAGTTCAAATTCATCCCATAATGGATTTTCCAAATCCTTATTTGGTTTTATAGGAGGATTGAGGTTCTTCATGGATTTTCCATCTGAAATCATCATGAAGCTCGACCTAAAACCTATGAATTTGTCTGGAGTGGCCATCCAAGGCCTTCGTAATATCAGGGAATGTCCCCCCCAGATTTGATTTGGTTTTTAAAATAAGGAAGTATGCTGGATACCTCCAGGATTCCATAGTGATGACTATATCCTTTACCACTCCAGGTTTAACATGTGACCTATCTACTAGTTCTAGCACTGTAGGTGTTTGTCTAAGCCTGTGCAATCCTAAAGTGGTAAATATTTGTTTAGTCATTACATTAATTATTGCACCTAAATCTATTAATTTATTTAGAATGGGATTCCCATCAATATAAAGAGTGACAGTAGGATTCCCTGGGTCAGAATATTTGGCCAAAAGAGGTTGACCAGTCATTAGTTCCAACAATTTTCCCATGACATGAATGGTAGTAGGATCTTTGGGCTTCCTTCTAGGTTTCTTAACACATAGGTCTCTTATTATTTTTGGATAGATGAGAACATCATTAATGTCTTGTTGTAAGGGAATCCTTATGTATAGATTTTTTATCTCCTTGTGAAAATCAAATTCAGGTTATGGAATAATCCTAGTTTCAGATAGTCTTTTCGGATATGGAGGATCCTTGGTTACTATAACAGTTGGATTGGTTATTATAGAGGTGTCAGCATTATTTGAATAAGTTGTTACAGGTGTAGTAGTTTTGTCAAAATCCACAGGATCATCGCTAGGTGATTCACAATCCTCTTCCGTAATGACAAGGGAGGTTTCTGAGTTTACTACTTTTGTTGATCGAAGGTGGATCTCATTGAATCCGATACGGGTAATGTAGTAATTATGGAAAGAAGTGGGGGCTTCTATATTCTAAGTTTCCTTATTATTTGGGTTACGGTTAGATTGTATGAGTAATTGGGGACGTATGGGAGGAGTAGTAGCAGATAATGAGAGAGGTGGAAGTTCCAATTGTTGTTGCACCGATAATGCAAGAGGGGTTGGGACTAAAGAGATTCCCCTCTGATTGTGGGGTGAAGAATACAACTAAGATGGAGGATAGTAAAATTATGGAGAAGGATACCATTGGTTCCATGTTGAAGGAAACTGATTTGGAGGAGTAGGATATTTCCATGGAAATTGTTCAGCATTATATAACTTATTCCATGGATTGAAAGAAAAATCTTGAGACATACATGGTGATCATGGTTGTCAAGGCTTTATGGCCCCAGTAAACTAAGAAGACTAGACCTCCTCACTTGATTCTTTTAGTGCCACCTTCGGTCTTGGGAGCTCTCTACAATAACTTGTAGAATGCTCTAGGTCACAAATATTGCACAAGTTGATGTTGTTGACTCTACATTCCTTCGATGATTGTTTCTCTTTATATTTTGAGCAAAACAAAACCAATGATCTGTTAGCTTCATCCAATGTGTTTTTAACTTCTATTGCCATCAATTGCACTGATAAGGTACTAAGAAGATCGGGTTTGAGATTTTCAAACAGGTTCCCAATCTCAGCTCTGGACACACTTTCATTCAAAAGTATCTTTATTTTAATGGAGGCATCTCATGCCTTACTTCTTCCTCGTGAGAATCCTCACAAACAACTGAAGTAAAGCTTTATTATCTCATCATATGGTCCTGAGATATATCTCCTTTTCCTGATAGGTTCAACATGTAAAGGTAGACATATCTCATTCCTCAGATGAATATTATTTTTAAAATCCCTGGCTCCAGATTGCTATGTTTGGACCTTTGCAGGTTATAATGGAACCACTTAACATAATCTTCCATGTTCTCTTCTTCCCTCACTGTCATATTGAATATATCCTCTCTTATATCTCTTTTTTGACAATAGTCACAGTATTTTCGCAGAAACATAGTCTTCATATACCCCCATGTCCGGATAGTGGCAGAAATTACTCTCATAAACCATCTTAATTTTTCTCCTTTCACAGTGGTAGGAAATAGTTTTAGCTTCTAACCGTCTAATGTGCAACCATAAATCCTGCATAGAAGATCAATCTCAAAGAAAAAGGTATCAGGATCTTCTATAGTTAATCCCTGAAAAGACGGAAGGGTTCATAGAGGGATATTTTGTGTGGGGTCTTCTCCCCTTATATCACTTGTTGGAAATTCAAAAATTGGTAATAGTAGCATCTATCACATTATTGTTCTTGTTGATATCCCCAATTAGAAATTCTCCTAATTCTTGTTCTAATGACTATCCTTCTAAAGATTTTTTAGGTGAATGTTTTGTATATAGAGACTCTTGTGATAATGGCTTGGATTATTCTAGGACTAGTTGTTTTACAGCATGGTTTGAGTCTCTGTATTGAAAAGTAGAACAATGTTCTTCCGATTCTAGTTCTTGATGCTTCCCGGTAGTTTCCCCTTGTCCTTCTAATCCAAAATCCTAGCCACTAGTTTCCTCGTGTTGTTCCCCAGTTAGGCTTACAGAATCAGGAGTTTTCAAGCTAGTTTGAGGAAAATAGGGTCCTAAAATATAGGAAATAGATACTCTTGTTTTTGATGTAGAAGTAGCAGCTTTTTGTGGGCCTATTTTTCTTACATCCCTATGTGGTGTTGAATGATATCTCTCTTCTTTTGAGATCAATTATTGGATAAATGCTTTTCTTCCTTGATCAATATTGTTCTTGTACTTTTTATGACCCCTTTTGGATGTAGATATATTGAAGTTTGTATGTTTCTCTTCTTCTTCACTCATACATTCTATACATGGTTCTTATGTGTAATTATTTTCACACCCTAAGTGTCTTAATTATTACATTGGTGAGCCCACTTAGCTATATTAGAGTGATGCATAGGTTCTTACCTCTCATTTTACCACCCAATATCTGTAAAATTAAAGACATGTTATAAAAAAAAATAAAAAATTTACACACCGTAATTGTTCTAATTATTATAGTGGTAAGCCCCCTTAGGTATGTTATAGAGATGCGTCATTTCCTACCTCTTGTCTTACCACCCAGTGCCTGCATAATTAGAAACAATCTATCAAAAGGAAATTCAAAAGAAAGTGTCGACTAACTATCTCAATTAACAACCTTCCCTGGAAACAATGCCAAAATGTTTGGTCATTCTTATCACTTCGACAATCATTAATTATTCACCAAGGTAAGTCTTTTTATTTCAAAGGTGTCTGCACTATCTCTACTAATACATGTAACAACCCATCTTAGTTCACTTCTTCATGGTAGTTTATTGTTAAAGGGCTCTTGTATTATGATTCCAATAATTTTCAGTAGAATGATATTGTTCACAATATAACTAAAATTAATCTTTGCTAAGAGAAAGAAAAATTTCATACTATAATGCATTAGAAGGAGTATTCTTGTAACTTGATTCCTCTTTATAGTATGAAAATTTTCTCTATTTTTTTGTGTCATGTATTTTTTATATAATTAGATTTTTCTATTAGTCATGGTCAATTTATTAGACAACATCATTTTATTTTCTAATGTATTTATATTTACCATTTGTATTTTAAAATGTCATTGTATTTATCATTTGTTGTATTTGATGTCTAATTATATTTATATACATTATTTTTATGTGTTTGTTTGATTTTTATTATATTATATTTATATATTTTTATAGGAAAGACTAATTTCTATTTATTATTTATCATGAATATGTTATATGTTGTAATGTAAAAAAAATAAAAATTAGGGGTTAATATTTATAAATGGGCTAATTTTCGATTTTTTTTTTTAAATCATTGTTTTTTGTTCTAAAAATTATTCCCCCAAATTTGATGGTATAAAATTAGTTTTCCCTCGAAACTGCCAAAACTCCATACATACTACACAAAATCATAGGAACTCTAAATATTTGCACTATACCACCAAACAATTTACAATTTTCATGTTAGGGACTAGTAAGATTCACCAGCATTTCTAAACTTTAAAATAAATTTCCATACTTAAAATTTATGTTGATTTAACTATGTAAACCAATTCTACAAGTCTACATCGAAATCAAATATATAAAAAACGGATGAGTTAGGGGTGAATATAAGTTGAGAGAATTATGGAAAAGATTAAGTAGACTATTGGAAACATATATTGTATGGTTGAATAATGTTCAGTTATAACATATTTCTTATTTTCATCTATAGTTATATAGAGGGAATATTTGTACAATAGAACTACACATGGGAACGATTATTTAATAAAAAATTTATTCTTTGAGGTTTTTTCATAATTACTTTGTTTTCCCCCGACTTCATAATTGGATGGTCAAGAAAACCATTTCTATTAGAGTAAATGTTGAAAAGTCATATTGAATATTAGTTGCGAAGTTGTGAAAGTAATAATGGAGGTCCTATAAATTCTAGAAAAGGTTTGGATTTCTTTTATGAAAGAGTGTATTAATTGATGGACGTTGAAATGGTTGTTGAATATGGTGGAATTGAAAATGTCAGAACACTGAGATATAGTTATAGAAGAGATAGTGCCAAATATGGAACCATCAATGGGATTAAGAAAGAGTAAGCTTAGCCTATAATTGGAAACCACCAAGTTCATAATATTTTTTGTAAGTATTTCCATGAATCACAAAGAAAATAGGATAATTGGGCCCATAGAAACTAAAAATTGAAGAAATGATGGCATATTGGTGTTGTACATTGAACAAAGAGGTTTCTCTAGATACCCAAGAAGAAGAATCCTAGATAATTTGTGCTGAGTGTTGAAATGGATTTGTGGAGGAAATGGCCACACTTAAAGAGCTCAGCATGATCACCTGGTTTAGAGAGATTAATTGAGGCATGAAATGCATGTTGAGGTTTAAAGGGCCATGAATAACTCTTATCATTGTAGGTGATAAGGGATTTTAGGATATTTAAAAGACGTGCCCAAGATAATACTTTAAGGGACAGAACACTAGTAAGAGGGGATCTAAGCTAGGAATGAAATGAAGGGATGCTTGATTTCTATTGACTAGTCATCTTGTAATCAATTAAGAGAAAGTGACAAATTAGCATAGTCAACCATTTTGATGTCATCATTTCTCCTTGGTAGAAATAATATGACCAATGTAAATATTTATTTCAATGGCTAAGAGGTAATCCAAATATATTTGTGTTCACTAATTTGTAGCAGAGAGGTTTCAAAAAATGTCACAAAATGACAATATCAATGGGCCTCTTTATTAACTTTAAAATTTAATAAGATTGTAAAAGGAGTTAAAAGGTTCATGTATGTTAAGTTGGTTATGTTAAGAAAAAATTAAATCATCGAGCATGTAGGAGGTTTCCATGTTGAGAGTCAATGTCAAGGTAAGAGTCTATGAAATAATTATAGTGAAGTTTGGGGTGCTTGATCGATGTTACTAAACAACCAATTTAAATATAAGTTAATTGATGACATGAGATTTGAATTCTTGTAGAGAATGTGGAGCAAAGAAAATCAAATGTAAAGTCAAAAGTGATGGCCCAAAAATTGATGGTTGTTATCTTAGTAGTTTACAATGTTGTTATAGGAGGAACAACAATCATTTCCCTCTCAACAAACTACAGTATTGTTAAAAGAGGAACATCAAGTCATTTCTCTCACAGCAAACTACAACACTATTATAGGAGGAGCAACAAATCATTTTCTTTTAGCCACATAGTCTATAAACCAAAAGTTTAAATATCCCTTCATAACTCGCCAACCAAGGGTATTTTTGGAAAATCACACATCGGTTACCAAATAGACCCTTCTTTGCACAAAACCTAGATGTCAAAATTTCAAAATTTTTCCTCCCTTGATCAAAATTTGACCCACAAACTTGATGAAGGTTTTTCTTTACGAATTTTCTTTCTTCTGTTGGCTTGATACAAAGCGCTCTATATTCTCTAGTCTGTAGTGTAAATTGAGTCTTTCCAATACACCATCTTGGATGAAAAAGTACTGGATTAAAAGATTAATTGAAATATGATCCTATGGGTTCTCATTTAAATGTAAATAACATAGAAAATACAGCGAAGGAATTCCTCATTCAAAAAAACAATTTAAATACCAAATCAATTTCGATATCTAGATATTAATATTATGGTTCACAAACCTTAACATATGCAAATAAATTTCTCGTACACACTTACAAATTCGATTTTCTCATACAAAAGGCCACTGGTCTAAGAAATGTTTTTCAATTAGCTTCACTCTGACACAAAACCTTCCAGCACCCAAAAATGTTCCTCCACCTTCTCCAAAAACTAAAAACCACTGTCCAAGAAATGAGTTTGAGGATGTGAACCAATTTCCGTTAGCCCTAAATACCTAATATCTATAAAATCATTTATTTAAACTAGATATTTCTAACTAATCTAAACTAAATATAGAAAACTTTTCACAAATAAACTTTAAAAGTTCTAGCCTTGACATGTGATCAATCCATCACATTGCTAAGCTCTTGGTTTGACTTTAATAACTTATCATTTTTTTATTTTCTTGGCATAATTGATGGGATGAGATCTTGGGGGTAAGCCCAAAATCACAAATCCATTAAAAACTCGAACCTGGGCCTATGGGTTATGGCCCACAAGCCTAAACGGAAGCGTTTTCTGCTTTGAACCTTTTAATTTATAACCGTGGATCTTCATTAAAATTTAGCATCCCTTTATCGGACAGCATAATCGTCGGCGGTCGCATGCACTTCTCCATCCATCGGCAGTCCATTTGGTAATATCTCCTCTATGGATAAAAAGAAGGCATGTGTTAGCCAGCTTGAAGCAAGCGCTCCCTTTGCCTTGATAACATTGTGGGTGTGCCTCTTCTTGCTTCCGTTGCTCCCCAGATGTTGCCAACTGTTGCTCGAGTTCCTCCCTCTCTCTTATTGCTGCAGTTTACATTCCAGACATTTTCCCTCTGCTGAGTGTTCTGCCTCCTAGCCACAAATCATGCTCGAATTTAGGCTGCAAACGAGGTTATGCACTACTTCTTTCTGGTCGTATTAACTGTCATTTAAACCAAACGCCAAAGTACCTTTCACGGTATCACTGTAAGAAATAGCTGGGATTTTATAATTCCACTTGGCCAGAAGTCAAGATAAAATTTAGGACTTCTCAAAATAACAGAGCCGAAGTAGAAGAGACTCTGGCTCCCATGTGACCACTGTCAGCGCATACAACAATCTTATAACACATCTTACAGCAACCTTAAATCACAATTAAATGATATTTAACTTATTTATAAAATACATAGACGTATATAATTAACATGGAACATACTTTTATATATTTATGGAACAGTTACAAAATTAAGGCATTTCAGCCTTAGAAATGAGCTTACACTCAGCTACATCTTGCCACTCACAAATTACCTCCCAGAATAGATATATCACATCCTATCACATTACATTTATATAAGAATTTTAGGAAGGATCAATCCTATCCTCTCCTCATTTTCTCCACAAAAGCCTCATAATGCATGCACACTTTAAATCTGCTTTATCCTCTTTAAATCTATTTTTCTGCTTTAAATCAGCTTTAACTCTGCTTTGCTTCCATGGCTTGCATTCGTTGGATTTTGTGTTGGTTCCTCCCGCATCAGACTCCCGAGGCACAAAAATTTATGACCTCTTGGTCATATGCTTCTCCTAGTCTTCATAATATCTTTAACTTGTGAGCTGCAATCTACCTCTGTAACAACAAGTCCTCCTTGCTGCCTCTTACCTCACCAAGCTCTCCTCTGGCCTTGGTCTTTTGGTAAATGCTCTAGGCTATTGCAATCCTCTCACCTTCCTTTTCTACTACCTACACAAAATATAAAGACCATACCTATTCATACTTCATTAAGAACTGTACCTCCTTCCGCAGAATTGTTTACTGCTCTGATACCAAACTGATGGGATGAGATCTTGGGGGTAAGCCCAAAATCCCAAATCCATTAAAAAATCGAACCTGGGCCTGTGGGTTATGGCCCACAAGCCTAAACGGAAGCATTTTCTGCTTTGAACCTTTTAATTTATAGCCGTGGATCTTCATTAAAATTTAGCATCCCTTTATCGGACTACATAATCATCGGCGGTCGCATGCACTTCTCCATCCATCGATAGTCCATTTGGTAATATCTCCTCTGTGGATAAAAAGAAGGCATGTGTCAGCCAGCTTGAGGCAAGCGCTCCCTTTGCCTTGATAGCATTGTGGGTGTGCCTCTTCTTGCTTTCGTTGCTCCCCAGATGTTGCCGACTGCTACTTGAGTTCCTCCCTCTTTCTCTTATTGCTGTAGTTTACATTCCAAACATTTTCCCTCTGCAGAGTGTTCCACCTCCTAGCTACAATTCGCACTCGAATTTAGGCTGCAAACGAGGTTATGAGCTACTTCTTTCTGGTCGTATTAACTATCATTTAAACCAAACGCCAAAATACATTTCACGGTATCACTGTAAGCAATAGCTGGGATTTTATAATTCCAATTAGCCAGAACTCAAGGTAAAATTTAGCACTTCTCAAAATAACAGAGCCGAAGTAGAAGAGACTTTAGCTCCCTTATGACTACTGTCAGCGCGTACAACAATCCTATAACACATCTTACAACAATCTTAAATAACAATTAAATAATATTTAACTTATTTATAAAATACATAGACATATATAATTAACATGGAACATACTTTTATATATTGACGGAATAGTTACAAAATTAAGGCATTTCAGCCTTAAAAATGAGCTCACACTCAGCTACATCTTGCCATGCACAAATTACCTCGCAGAACAGATATATCACATCCTATCACATTACATTTATATAAGAATTTTAGGAAGGATCAATCCTATCCTCTCCTGATTTTCTCCACAAAAGCTTGATAATGCATGCACGCTTTAAATCTATTTTTCTGCTTTAAATCAGCTTTAACTTTTCTTTTCTTCCATGGCTTGTGTTCGCTGGCTTTTGTGCTGGTTGCTTCCACATCAATAATTCCCCTACATCAGAATCCCCAAGAGAAAAAATCTAATGAGCTCCTACTCATAAGATTTTCTATAGAATGACCTAATTTCTATGTGTTTCTTCATCCATTTAAGTAGAATCCTCCATTAGATGGTCTTTCCACTTCACAATATATTCCAAGTATTATTTCCTTCTGGTCTTCTTGGAAACACATGTATCAAAAATATGTTTGGCATCTAAACTATTTGGCATATGCATTTGCTTCAGCTACTTTTGTTCCTTTTCTTCATCCTGGTCAAGATTGCTAGAATCTTGATCTACATCACCAACTGTGTAGGGATACAAATCTACTACATTAAGGATGGTTTAAATGCCAATTCCTGGAGGAAACTCCACCTAATAAGCATTTTCTGAAAACCTACGGAGGATCTTACAAGGTCCTATCTTTTTCATTTTCACATGTTGACATACTCTGCACTTACTCATGTAACTTTGTACATGTGCCTTCATCTTAGGCCAAAAATAGAAGTGAATCAGCTACCCAAGTGTTTTATTAACACCAAAGTGTCTAGCTAACTTGCCATTATGCTTTTCTTCGACCAAGTTTTCCCTCATTGAGAAATTGGGAATACATAGCTGATTGTTCTTAAACAATAGCCCATCCTGCAACATAAACTCTTTCCATGGATTTTTGTCCCTATTGACTGGATTTTTACACGTTGCGAAATCTTCTTTGAAATTAGCATCAATGTCATATACATCCTTCAACTAATCAAAGCCTAAAATTTGGATTTGACTTTCTTGCATGATTAAGAATCTCCTACTGAAGGCATTGACAACCCTATTTTCCTTCCCACTAATGTTCTTAAAAACGAAAGTGAAATTTTTAAGGAACTCCACCCTCTTTGCATGTTTATGATTTAACTTATGTTGCCTCATAATGTATTGTAAGTAAAAATTATCCGTGTATAGAGCAAACTCATTAGGCATCAAGTAATGCCTCCAATGCGTCAAAGCTTGAACCACTGCATAAAATTCTTTGTCATATTAGGAAGAGTATTTTGGTTTTGACTCATTTAACTTGCCGCTAAAATATGTAGCATGCTTATCTTCTTGGCTCAGTACAACTCCACTGGCTATCCCACTAGCATCACATCTCACTTGAAAGGGCTGATTGAAGTCTGGAAACTTCAACACCGGATTCTCACTAATCTTCTTCTTCAATATTTGAAATTTCTTTTCTGCTATTGTTGTCCAATAAAATGGATTTCTATTCTTCTTGATGGTGTCAATGATAGGTGCACAAATTCCACGAAAATTCTTGATAAATTTTCTACAGAAGTTGACTAAGCCATGAAAACTTCTCACCTCATAAATGTTCTTAGGTGAGGACCAATTTACAATTGCCTCTATCCTTTCTAGATCCATTTCCAATCCATCCTTAGAAATGGCGAAAACCAAGTATACAAGCTCACTCTTCATAAAAGAACACTTCTTCATGTTAATCAATAATTTTTCTTGCTACAATATCTCTAAAACATACTTCAAATGTCTTAAGTTCTCTTCCTTAGTTTGATTGAAAATTAAAATTTCATCCAAGTAAAGAATGACAAACTTACCAATGAACTCCTTCAAGATTTCACTTATCAGCCGCATAAAGGTACTTGGTGCATTTGACAAGCCAAATGGCATGACCATCCACTCGTACAAGCCTTCATTGGTCTTGAAATTTGTCTTCCACTTGTCTCCTTCTCCGATCCGAATTTTGTGATAACCACTTTTTAGGTCAATCCTTGAGAAGTAAGTTGCTCCACCCAAGAAACCCATCATATCATCCATTTGTTGCAATGGAAACCTGTAATGAATGATGATATTGTTGATTGTTCTAGAGTTAGTGCACATTCTCTATTATCCATCCTTATTTGGACTTAGTACTGTAGGTATGACACACAGACTCAAACTTTCTCTTATTAATCATTTGCCCAAAAATTCTTGGACTTGCTTCCTCACTTCCTCATTCTCTTTGGGTTTCACTTGATATGCAACCTTGTTTGGAAGACTTGCTCTTGGTATCAAGTCTATGTGATGACTGATGCTTCTTTTGGGTGGAAACTCACTTGGAAATTCATCAACTACAATATCTTGAAACTCACGCAACAACTCCTGAACTTCAATAGGTAAATCTACAATTTCAGTGTGCAAAAGTACTAAAATTGACTTGCAAATCACTGCATAGCTTACCTCTTCTTCCTCCATCTATTGTAGAAATTCCTTTCCACTATGTAGCAGTGCTTTTGGGCTACATGTATAAGTTATATATTCCTCTTTCAATGGTACAAGAGTGTGCTTGATGTCATCCATTTCTAACTTATAACAATTTCTCTCTCCATCATGTGTCACCTTCCTATCAAACAACCATGGGAAACCCAAAATAATGTGACAAGCATCCATTGGCATTACGTCACAGAGCACCTTTTCTTTATACCTTCCTATATGAAACTCAACTCCACTTTGTTCATGAACCAACAATTGGTGTCATTTTTGGAGCCACAATACCTTATAAGGTGTGGGGTGCTTAATTTTTTTCAAACCCAATTTTCCACCATTTCTTGGGAAACAAGATTATCTATACTTCCACTATCCATCACCAATTTGTAGCGTTTTCCTTATTCCTTGCACATTGTCTTGAATAAGGATTTCCTTTGGACTGGTTCAACAATCTCCTTTTTTAGTTTTAACACGACTTGATGCATCATCAACACATCTCCAGTGTCTCGCACATTATCTACCTTAGGTACTTGTGCCTCTACTACTTCAGTTTGAGCTATGTATGCACCTCATTGTCCTGTATTTTCATTCTCAGGATATTCAAAAGATCGATGACCCAATTTGTTACATCTGTAACACTGGTAGATAGTCTCTCTACCTCTTCCTCTACCTATACCTCTATGGTAAGTTCTTTGTCCTCTATTGCCACCTTCTTTCTCTATCTACCCTTGTTGATTTCAGGTTCCTTCACCATTCTTTTGTGTAGGAAAATTTCCTCTTCCATTCGTCTGTCCTTTCCCTTTAGAAAAACCCTGTCCTCTACTAGAGCTTTCGTTCCTAACTATCTTTTCTTCTACCTTCAAAGTGCACTACTATGCTTCCTCTATTGTCCTTAGAGAAAGTATGTTGATTTCATCTTAAATATCTAGCCTCAAACCATTAATATATCGTGCTTTATTTTTTGGGGTGTCTTCTACATAGCTTGCTCTCAGATTCACCTTGTAAAACACTTCAGTGTATTATCTCACTGTCATTATCTTTCTTTTTTTAACATTTTGCATATATTCGTAAAGAGTTAGTTGGTAATCCTTTGGCAAGAACTTACTCTTCATCTTTGCCACCATTCTATTCTAGTTCTTGATCAATGGTTTGCCCTTCTTCCTTCTTTTAGCCTGTTCATTATCCCACCATACTGCAGAATGGCCTTTCAACCTTGTCACAATAAACTTTACTCTCTTATCCTCGTCAATTTCCTCGTACTCAAAATACTTGTCCATCCCACTAATCTAATCTACATTCTCATCTTTCAAACTCCCATCATAAATAGAGATTTCAGGTTTTGGCCTTCAACTTGAGCCCAATACTTCTCTCAACAACTTACTCTTAGCAGGTTCTTCTCCTTCTTCTTCAAGTTCCTCTTCAGCCTCGCTAACATCTCCACCTTTAGGATCTCATTGTCTCCCTACTTCCATGGCTTCTAACTAAACTTGGAGTTTCCTTATCACTTCCTGAAGTTTTGCATTACCCACAGGTCTGCTTCTGCTACCTCATGCCCTTCCTATAAGCATATTGATCTCTCTATACTGTAAAGGCTAACAACGTTAAGGATCTGATACCACAAATTCATGGTTGTTATCTCAACTGCTTATAATGTTGTTACAGGAGGAACAACAATCATTTCTCTCTCAACCAACTATAGTGTTGTTACAAGAGGAACAACAAATCATTGCTCTTAGAGAAAACTACAATGTTGTTATAGGAGGAAAAACAAATCATTTCTTTCACATCAAACTATAGTGTTGTTATAGGAGGAACAACAAATCATTTTTTCTAGCCACAGTCTATAAAAATACAGTTTAAAGATCCATCCGTAACTCCCCAAACAAGGATATTTTTGGAAAATTATGCACAAGTTACCAAATAGACCCCGTTCTGCACAAAACCCAGATTCTAGAATTTTGAATTTAATCTTCCTTTGATAAAAAATTGACCGGCAAATTTGGTGATGGTTTTTCTTTACAAATTTTCTCTCTTTTGTTGGGTTGATACAGAGTTCTCTATATTTTCAAATATGTAATGTAAAATGACTCTTTCTAATACACAATATTGGATGCAAAAGTATTGAATTAGAATATTAACTAGAATATGATTCTCCAGGTTCTCATTTAAATTCAAATAACCGAGAAATTACAATGCAATAATTCCTCATTCAACACACTAATTTAAAGACCAAATCAATTTCAATCTCTAGATATTAATAATATGGTTCAAAATCCTCACAAACACATATGCAAATAATTGTCTCACACACTTATGAATTCAATTTTCTGATACAGAAAGCCATTGGTCTAAAAAATGATGTTCAATTATCTTCAATCTCACACCAAAACTTCTAGCACCCAAAAATGTTCCCCCTCCCTCTCCAAAAAATAAAAACCATTGTCCAAGAAATGAGTTCATGGATGTGAACCAGTTTCCCTTAGCCCTAACTACCTAATAGATATAAAATAATTTCTTTTAATTAGATATTCCTAACTAATCTAAACTAAATATAAAAAACTTTTTATAAATAAACTTTAAATGTTATGCTCTTGACATGTGATCAATCCATCACATTGCTAGGCTCTTGGTTTGACTTTAATAACTTATCAGTTTTTTATGTGCTCAGCCTAATGCTCCTGCATCAAAAAGTATAATGAATATTTAAGTAATTTCAAATCATGTCATATTTCTAAACAAGATTAGAGGTTTTCTTGTTGGATATTGTATAAACCAAGAAGAAAAATATTTTATAAGCATGTAATTATAGGTGTTTCGTTTGATGGAGACATTCCTACTACAAGAAATAATTTTATGTATATAGTGTGTGGAAGATTTAGATTAAGGATTTATCGAGAAGATGATGAATGAATAGTGAATAAGAAGAGAAGAAGAGTCCATGAATGAATAAAATAAATGAATGACAATGAAAAAGAATAATCCATGAGAAAAGATAATGATTTAGAAAAGTGCAATTGACATAGGAGAAAGAGGAAGATGAGTTGAAGGACCTAAAAGAAGAAACATAAAGAATGATATAGTGAAAGATGAAGAAATGAAAATGACGGCATAAGAATATGTACTTGAAGAGTGAAGCATGAAATTGAATGAATAGTGAAATGAAGAAGAAAAAGATATGAACGCACAAAATGAAAGAATGGTGCAACAGAAGGGAAATGCATAAAATTAGAAAGTAAAAGAAGAAAGAAAGACAATGAAAGAAAGTGTAAAGAGGGAGATGAAAACATAAAATATAGGAAGGAAGAAGGAAGAAAATTAAGGTAATAATAGATAGTACCATCTGTTGATGAAAGGTCATGCATCCATGAAAATGACATCCCTAAGAAGTTTATTTTTCATTGAATAATGTTTCTTCATGATGGAAAGAAAATGATCCTGGTCCAATGTTTATATAAGGGCTAGAATGGTGTAGATGAATTTTTGAATTGAATGTACCTATGTCAATGTTGATGCAAGCCTCATGAGGTGATTTTACCCTCATAATTGAATATTGAATTGTTTGTGGTAAACCAAAATCCACTTTCCATGATAGAGGGATGCTTGTAGTTAGTTAACCAATAACGTATTTGGTGTTTCATGGTTATCCAAAATCACTTAATGTTATATATGGTATTTGGTAAGAAAAAACCACTTTTCATGAAAGAGGAAAGTTTCTCGTCACCAATAAACCACTTGATGTAATGATTGTGGTAAGTTAAAACCATGTGAGGTTTGAAATTTTTGAAGGTAATCAAATATAAAACCCTAAGGATGTGGAACTTGATGCTAATTCATTAAAATATATAGGTGTGATGGTTCATGGATATCCACAAAAAACCCATATTTGTAATGGTTTAGGGTAATCCTTAGAAAGCCTAGAGTTTGGTAATATGCTAGTTAAATAAAACGTAAGATGTAGTTATAGGTGATCAAAAGAAAACATGAGATGATGATTGAAGATGATGTGTGGGATGATATTTTTTATGTTTGTAGGTATAAGATGAAAGTTTAAGATGAATGAAGATGAAGAAAAATGACCAAAGAAGAAGATTGTGTAAAGTAGAAGATAAACATAGTTTAGCGAATTAAAATTATCATAGAAAATCAATATGGAGAAGGGACTAATTCAAAAGAGAGTCACAAATTGTAGATTGACATCACAAGTATTTGTTAAGGAGGAGAATGAATTATTAAATCCTACTTTCGGTGTGTAATTAATAGATAATATAATATAATGTTGTATTCCAATTGTAGGAGTATGCATGATAGTCAAAGATGAGAAGAAAATAGAGATGTTAGGGGTGAATATTGGTTGATAGGTTCATGGAAATATTTAACAAGATACTCCTGAAAATTTTTATTGATATGTTTCAACTAATTTCCATTTATTTCATAGTTGTATGGTCACATAGTTATATAAAGAGATAATTTGTACAATAGAACTACAAATATGAATGACTATTTAGTATATATTTTTCCGTTTGAGGATTTCTTTCGTATCATTCTCTATGCCCCTTGTTTAGTAATTAACTATAGTGTCCAACACAATATTTATATCCATATTTATCTTAGCTTAGACTTAATATTGATTTTTTCGGTTAGCCTTGATACAAATTGAGGGAACCTACATGAAGTTGATGAGAAAAAAGTGGCAATAGAGACTTTAAGAATGCACTCATATAGTAACATACACATGTTTCTTTGAAAAAATCTTCGACATATTTTGAACTACTATACAAAATACCATAAAGTCTATTAAGTAAGAATTCAAAGAAACTCATGTGCCTATTCCATTACATGTGCATGCTATTTTAATATAAAAAAGAATTTTGGTAATTTTTTCATAACATTGTGCTTCAACGTCTATGTTTTTTCATTCTTGATCTCCTTTGAAATATATTGAAAATATCTACAAATGATCACGTTGTTTACCTTTTAATGTTTATAATAAATAATTTCTTATTTTCAAATGAGTATAAAATTAATATTTTGACTCTCAACTCATGTTCAAACACCACCACATAAACCCTTATACAAGGATGTTTGGATTCCATTAGTAATATAGGTACGCTTAATAGGATTCATATGTTAGGGATGAGTCTTATGGACTTGAACACTGTAAGGGGTCCAACACAATATAATTGGGCTCTAAAACGATTTTTTGGTAAAATGGGTTGTGTTGGCCCTTATACTAGTAGAGTTACCTAGAAATATATTTAGAATTTCTTTCATTATTATAAGCCCAAGGTCAAAAGTTAAAATCCATGTAAAAAGCATGTGAGGCCCTCTAAGTATCATAGATCTAGTTTCATGATGTTTCATTTTGTTTTTTTTGGACCATGGATAGTCCCTTTTAGTTCATATATGGTTCCTTTAATTGTAGATAGGATTGGAGGACCTTTAATGGGATTACATGAGGACTTATGGTTTTAGAGGAGCCTTCGTTTTGTATGATGACCACCAATTGAGAGCCTAGTTATGGGCTAGTTCAGCCCACGTTGAGTGAAACTATGTATTACCGCATCGTTATGAGTTGATATAGTTTGTAGGTGGCCTGGATTTGTAGTATCTATTAGATGTTTCTCATATATGAAAATCTCAATGTTAGTAGCATTCAACACATCCTAACACATATCATAATACAAAGTGGTACCAAAAGTCAAAAGGTTAACATGGTCTTAGATTAAGAAAATTCTTTCGTTAGAAATCACATAAGAGAATCTTTTGGTCAATTTGTTTCGAACCCGCAAGTGTGGTTCATCATCAGGACAAGATGAAGAGGTAGACCATGGGAAAGGATTAAATAGAGAGTAATGTATAGACATAATTTAGTGACATAATTCATCTTCAGATGAAATTCCCCATGGAATATCTTTAATTAGAGAATGCATGCGTAAGTTATGGCTGAATAAATCTCGTAAAGAGGTGTTACATATTTTCCAATGGTAGAATAGTGGGTGTGATACCCCTAGTGTAGTAGCTTTTACAAATATGATTATTAGCTATTTAATTTTAAATAGTATTTGACTGTTTCGTCTTTGGGACGTGACTTGAGTAGACTGATTTATGTAAATAATTTTATGATAAATAAAAGTTTTATTCCTTCTAGAAATATTTGGGAAATGGAACATGAGTGATATGGGTTTCCTTACAATACAAGAGTTTTTTAAGTGGTTAAGTACGTATGATGGACATTCCCAAATTCTTCCAAAATTCTGAGGAGAAATATTTTCACATGGGAAGCAACATAATGAGAGAGGAATGTAATGTTGTGTGGAAAGGTAAGCTTAACTAAAGAGAAATGTTAATTTGGGTAAAACCACACGAATAAGCATAGTAGAAGAGAAATGCATGATTTTGAAGAAAAGAACTTAATATAAGCTTAGATGGAGAGAAATGCTAAGTTGGAAAAAAGAAAAAGATTTTCCGTATGTTGGGAAAAAGGAATGCTTACTAATTAGAGGAAATTTGATTTTAAAATGTTAACATTGAATTCTATGTCATAATGTGTAGGTTGATCAAAATCCTTCAAATTTCAAAAACAGATACAAGTGTGACAGGCACCAGTAATTTAGTTAATAATATAATCTACCTATCTTAGCATGAATGGTGCCCAAGTGACCCCAAAAGTACATTGAATATTAAAAATAATATTAATATGTTATTATATAAAATTTATAGTATCAAGAATATTTTTAATGAAGTGTTAAACCATGGCGTCAATGAGTTTTTAATGATAGTGAAGGGTACTTGTGATATCAAAGAGAATATGGAAACCTTCTCAGGAATCTATATAATAACTATTAGTTTCTTTATTATAAAAATCAAGGAATGGACAAAACCTAGGTAGTATCGTTAGCTCTAGTAATTCACAAATTTAAATTTTGGGCTACAGTAAAACAAATGGGGAAATGAAACATAAACCCTACAATAATTTCCTCGTAAGTACGCCATGAAGTATGAACTGTGATGATTGTTGGGTCAAAATGATAAAATTTAAATGGCTTCTAACAATATAATAGAGGGGTCAATAAATAAATAAAAATAATATTAAAAGAAATAAAAAATTACTTATCTAAAATATCTAGAAGGGGGTTAGATTTATCAGTGGGGAAACGAAATATTTTCCCACGCGTAATCCACTCGATTTTCCACCCAACTTACATTGGGAAGAGAGGGAAATTAAAATATAAATAATAAAACTAAGAAAAAGGGCACAATTATATTACTTGTGTAGAGGCATCATGTAGTTTCCTCACATAAGTGAAGTTTGAGTCAAAAAGGTAAATGGATGAGAAAAGAAGAGTCTAAAACCTTTTATATTAAAACCCTTAAGGTTGGAGTGCCAGGATTGAGTAGCTACTTGAAAAAATAATAGTGGAAAGAATTTAATCAATCCTCATTAAATTTAAAATGTGATTCGAAATAAAAGTCCCAAGAATATGATCTAACAACTGCAAACATAAAACTATTACCTGAGTTGTGCTAAAGCCAACATCCCAAACTAATCCCAAACAAATGAAAATACAAAGGAATAATTGATAAGGTGGCTACAAAATCCTTGGAGGAGTTAAATATGTGAGAGCTATGTTAGAGTGTTGTAGTTCTTCAATCTTAGTCTAGAGTTTTAAAAGGAAAAAACTAAAGGGGTGAAATGACACTAAAATCAGGGTAGATACCCCAATTCCTCTAGATCCACGAAAACCATAACAAATACAAGTAACTAGATTATTGAAATTAATCTATACCATCAAGTCTTAAGGAGCACATGACAGTCACATGATGGTAGGAAGGTGCGACTAGGCTATAAAACCACATGGTAGAGTAATGGGCCAATCCAATGGATGACCTACTCATCATACATTATTTATAAAGTTAATACAATATTATCACTAAATTACATTCGAATTTAAATAGGTTATGATGTTGTAGTTCAAGCACCCAAGGTAAATAAATAATATATAACTAGGTTCACCTTAACATAAGGCTAAACATTGTTTTGAACTATAACCAAGGGTGAAATTTAGTGTATAGATAACACTATGGTAAGTTAACTCAATATCTTGGTATAGTTTAATCATGGATATAAAGAATACACATAATTCTAAGTTCATAGAGTAGATAGATTGGGGTGGATGTGTATGACATAAAGGGAAATATTACATATTAATCAATGTCAAGGAAATTATGCATTCAAGGTGAGTTCATATAATGTGATGAGACCAAGTTAATTCATGACTAGAGTAATTAAAGATGTCACTATATTGGTTTTCAAGAATCCATAAGGTAATATTTTGCCTCTATACCATGGGGATGTATATATAATATTTGAAGAGAACCAAAATTGGCCATATGGAAAAATCGTGAGCAGAGAAACACATGTGTTGATGTAGTCAAAGACATGGAATATATTTTGTGTTCGTGAGGTAAAGGGTAATTCATCTCTATTTTCTTGCAAAATGAAACATTTTTTTAGTGATATTAAGGTACATTACAAGCTCATTTTTTGGTGTGTTTTCACATGCTTTATGTCAAAATCGATATGATCAATAAGAGAAACAAAATCAAATTTTCAAAATTTCCAAATACTCGAGGGAATTAGCGATCATCGACTTGGGCATGATGATGTGGTATGTTGGGCTTCTAGGTTGAATAACAAGGGAAAACCTTAGCATAATTTCACATGCAATGTATCAAACTAGGGCTATCATAGAAGAGGAACAAAACACACATATTAGTTTCTCCAAATCCCAAAGGGAATTTGAGATCCAACACAGACCATGATGATGTGGTAGGTAGTGATGTTGTGGAAACATAAGCCATAATTTCGTAAAAATAGGCAAGACATAAATGAAATCATGTTGAGTTATATAGTAAAACTAAGGGGAAGAATTGGAAAGTTCATAAAGGAATTGGAGACCAAATAAAAATATGGAAATATCAGGTTTAATAGCCCTTATAAGTTAATTCAACTAACTATTAGAGCTTGCAACTAGTCGTCTTGGAAATTAAACTGGATCATTTAAGAATCTTGGACTATTTTTCAACGTTTGGGCTATAAGCAAAGGGGATGTTGGACCTTTAGATGAATCATTGAGTCAATTCAATCCCTCAGTGAGAAAATTCATGAATTTTAATATAAAGTTTTAATTGAATGTACTATGTCTCAAACATGTGGATGACTATAACAAAAAGACAACAAGAACAACAATAATAATAGTTTTCTAAAGGAAGAACCCAACTAGCCATTATCTAGTTGTTATATAACTATTAAGAAATTTTTTATAAAATGTTATTCTCTCCGCTACTAACTTTAATTGATTATGAGATCATTTGATGCCATAATATAAATAAAGGATTTGTGGAAATACTATCCCATGTATTTTGTTGATCTTCTATGTTTTTCCTTCTACAGTTTTTCTTATAATGTTACACTTTTAGGGACTAAATTGGAGGTATACTTCAACTATAACAATACTATCATTGTGATAATTGAGGTACAAATAGTACATGGAAAACGATATAAAGACCTAAGCCTTTGGCTCATCCTCTTCAAGTTGTGAAAATACAGCTTTCCAGGTGTTCGAAAGGCCCAATAGGTGGAGTATCCATCTCAAACTATGGCCTACTAGAACTACTATTTTAATCATATTTGAGAGATATCAAAGGAGGATACCGGTTAGCGGGTGTGAATTTTATTATAAGATATGAAAGGCTAGGATAGTGGCTTGGTTTCACTTTAATGTACATCAGTCACACTTAAAAAATTAGTTTTTTTATTATGTAATAATCATTAATTTTTGTTTTACTATGAAGTTTCTTCTTTCCTAATAATTCTGTCTCTCTATTAATGATGGAACTGAGAAATCCATATTTCTCATATCTTATTCTTTTACCTCCCATTGAGCTAAATACAACATGAACCACTCCTTGTTTCTCTTGTATCATATAAATGATTCTATTTTATTTTAACGTTTAATACTTATACTCCAAAAAGACTTGTAGGTATTGTTCATAGTGTAACCAAGATTGAGACTATCCACTATATATTTTGTAGCTCATTATACTAGTCTATTGTGAGGACTAATATATATAATGTATTGTCATTTCAATAAAATGTGGTGCTTGTATCTCTTCTTAATCAATATTTTCATATAAACATCCTTCCTACCCTCTTTACCATTATCATTAACTTTTAATGAAGTTATGGTGATGAAGTTGTATTATATTCAAATATCACTTACAATAATCATGGAGCATACTATGTAGATAATATTAGTTGCATCACAAAATTCACATTTTCCCATATGAATGGTTTATCCTACTCACTCATTTGGAATTAAGTTTTATTGTTTGGCCCATCATTTGGGGTAAGGTCTATGCCGTAAATTACGAACTCTCTAGATTACTCTGACCCATATATATGGTATTTTGACAAAGTAGCCATGTATGGTACCTTTGACCTACTAAATCAATGATTGATATTGGATATTATATAATCAACCTTGGCAATATACTTGGGGTTTCTCGAAATAATAGACGGTTTCTCGAAATATTAGTGACTATTATATGTTTACCAAAATTCATCCGTTTCTCTTTCCTTCTTCTGTTGCTTCCATCACTCTGTAGTTAGGGTTCCAGGGCAAATTTTTATTTGATGTTCTCGCACAAATAACTTATATGACATTCTAAATTCCAATTTTTGGTGTTGGTATCTCACCTATGGAGTGAAATTATTTTTTCCCACTTTGTAGCAAATTTCGATAAAGAGAAATGGATTCAAAACTCTTTCTCGTATTCGTTGTCACTTACATTCTTTTACCTATAGTTTATATATTTGTGCCAGTTGAATAATTTTAACATTTTCTTTATTTATGTTGGTAGGATAAAAGATATTTCTATCTTTATCATGAGTGTTTTTTTAGTATTTCCGCTCCAAACTCTTGCATAGGGTTTTTCATTTGGGTAATGTACTGCTCTGGCTCGAATAGAGTTTGGAAACATGAATTACAATATTCTTTAACCTTCATATGCATATAAATCTAGGTGAGTTTTCGCTCGCCATTTAATTTGATAGTTTACATGATTTAGTCTCATGGTTTTGAGATAAAGACAACGGAAAGCCATTTTACAGTTCATTGTTTCCATAGTGGATTTGATTCCTGTTGTTATAGTTGAAAAACAGATTTCAAACCCTTGGTGGTATATCTCCTTTGGTATTTGTTTAATTTTCTTTGAACTAATTTGGGATATTTTATTGTCATATAATGTTATATATGAAAATCTGATTCAATTTAGGGTTCTTAGGTTTAGTTATCACTCAAGTTCTTTTTTCTTTTCAGTTTGTTAACTACGAATTTCTTTTGATCAATGCAACTCTCAGAAAGGAATTACTATGTGAAGAGTATCAATGGTGTCTTCTGTCAATTTAATTTAACAATCACGATGTTAGGGTTTATACCGTTTAATATCTTTTCTATTATTTTTTATACAACTTCTTATATGGAAATAGATGGTTATAGGAAGCCACTTATTTATTCAACTTCTTATATGGAAATAGATGGTTATAGGAAGCCACTTATTTATTCAACTTATTTTAGTTATGTTACTCTCTAAATAATTTTGAAAAGGTTCGTTTAATAATTATGTTCATTACTCTAAAATTTTATTCATATCGTAGCTTGGTATTTGTCTAGCGCTTGACCTATAGAATGCCACTAGTAAACTTGTTATAATTTGGAGTTTTCCTTTCAAACCCTAAGTACGAAGTAACAATGATGTTCTTTTGTTAATTGTGAGTATGGTTCTTTCACTTTCCATGCTTTAATTTTTAGCGAGAGTTTCTCTGACCCTGGTTACTAATTGTTGGATTCAAATTTTGTACATGGCTACATCGTTTCTTTATAGAATTTATTTGTTGTTGTTTGCATTAAATTTATGGTTCCATTTCTTTTAGAGAGAGATTCCAATTTCACTCTTTATTTTATGTATAACTAAGTTCCTAGTTTACACAGTTGCTAATTTTTCTCTGCATTTGCAAGATCTAATAATTTTTGTTTTCCTTATACCTTTAATGCTACTTTAAACACTACTTATCATTCTGTATACTGTGGCTAATAATTCACTTCCCTTGTACATATAGATAAATTGCATGGGCATCTGGAGTCAAATCTCGGGTGTTTTCACAGTAACCCTCTCCATGTAAACGTTCCTTACTTACTAAACCCTTTTCATTTTTTCTATATAAATTACTTTACTGATTATCTAATCTATTTATAACTAATTCAATAGGTACAAGTTCGAACAGAACAGTAGAATTTCATATAAGCGTTCTCAAGTTAGCGTGACGCCATTTCGACTTACCCTTCTCATTCACCAGGCCAGAGATCCCTAACGCTAGGTTTTTGTTTCTGCATGGACAAGGTTTCTCTATAGGTATACAAATATCTAGACTTATTGCCTCTAGAATTATGTTTTTTTAGTTATTTTCTTTGAGGCCTTATAGGTGTATAGTACCTTTAGAACCGAATTAATTTTAACAGGCTATAAGCCTTATTCTTTACAAGATAATAATTTTCATTGTAAAAAAAATTCTTAAATTCTTCTTGTTCTTGTTGAACCTTTTGTGATGATAAAATACATCTTTCCATATTCATATTTTATAGAATGGTATTAAAAAGTGTTCAAGAAACTCGTTGTATCTTTTTTTCAGTAAACATTATAGTAATATTTTTATACATAAATATTCTTGCGTTTTTTCTTCCCTCAATATTGTATAGTTGCTCTATCTTTAATAATGAACATAAATATCAACTTAATAATAATGATTTGAACGTTGTTAGGATTTTAAAAATGTTATTATTTATTTACTATTATTCTGGTTTCACAGAAGAATATTTTTTAATACCATTTCTTTCCTTCTTTAATATATTATATATATATATAATACAATTACTATTCTATTTCTTACTAATTTATATTTTATATATATATATATATATATATATATATATATATATATATATAGCACAATTTTACTCATTGTATTTCTTATTAATTTTTAGAGAGAAAACTTTGTGAATAAGCAAACTTACACACATATATATATATAGTCAAGTGTATATATTTCTAGCTATTATCATGTATAAAATTCACCTCTATAAACTATTACTTTACAATATAATATTTTGTTCCATTCTACTATAATATCTTTTAACTGAAATATAAACCCTATCTCTTGTCATCTTTCAAATCATATTTACTAAATACTTTATAGAATGAATGAATGAATCATAATAATTCAAATATAATACAATAACATCTTTTCTTTTCTTTTCCTCTTCTTCAAAATTAGAAATAACACATAAACAATCCCTTTCTCTTTCCAAGAAAGTAAACACTGTAGTTATAAATACTGAATTGTAACAATTTTCTTTTTTTGTAAAATTAACAGTCAACAACTTCACTCCACCAAACCTTGATACTACAACCATCCAGTCTCCCCTGAGCATATTGAGCCTACAAATTTCCTTATGTCTTCTAAGTCTTCATTCTCTTTAGTCTCTTCTACTCTCAGAATGAGAAAAAAACAAGTAGACAAAATATTTTTATCCAAATCAATCTACCGCTCTTTTGGTAGTTAATAACAACCTCTAGCTCACCAATAGATGGCAGGTAGTTATCAACTCAGTAATGAGATCATGTTTCCCACTATTGAGGATAACTCTCTTTTCTTGTTAGGAAATATTAATTGGCCAAATATCTTAATTCTCAAATAAATCTAATCACCTATTATTATGCTTAGAATTATTGATGGGTAATAATATTCCACATTAATTTGTGTACACATCTCTTTCATCCATTTTGTGCTCAACAATTAATTTCCTAGATTTTTTGTATCTACAAAAATAAAACCTGATAATTACAAATTTACAATAAAATATTATCATTAATACTTTACTAATAACTAAAATTTCCAATCATTTTTCAAATTAACTTGATTTAACAAGAAACACATATGCACATCTAAAAAAATAAATATATCAAACCAAGAGATATCACATTCACCCTCAACTCCAAGCTCATATATTTTCTCACTAGGAAATAGATAAAGAAATGGTAGTGATCACAACTTTCAAAATTACTATACTTAAAGAAAAATGTAAAGCCTCACTTTTCAACCATCTCAATTTTTTTAAAATTTTATTTTTATCATTTTCATTTTTTACAAGCTTGCTGCAACTTTTTCTATATAGCTAGCAATTGACTAGCAATCCTTGGAGAACATAGGTAATTTATATCCCATTCGAAGAATGGATATATATGTTTTCTTGAGTATATTTTGCTACATTTTACATATATATGTGCAGATGTGTAAAATAGCCTTGAATGTAACCTATATTTTACTACATAACTGTCACTCAATAAGATTGCATTTTACAAATATCTTTATTTTTTCCTTGTATTAGTTGATTTATGTATTTTTTTTAAGAAATTAAAACACCATAAAAAAATATCGAAGCAAGTTGTTTTATATAGAAACCGACCTAACCAACCATTTGTTTAGCAAAGTATTGTATATTTAGTGAGGACATTTTCTATACACCAAGTTTGACTAGTTACATGCTATATTTAATCAATTTTAAGTGTATATGGTTCATTGCGTGTGTTACTTGCACTATTTGTAGATATATCAAAACAGGGAAACAAATAATCTCATTTTGTAACCACTCTTAACGAGTCAAAAATCATAGAAAAAAGCATAGATCTATTTAGTATATTTTGTATACATCAAATTGGATTATTCATTTATTATATTCCATCATTACTTGATGTACTAGTTGTTTTATACTATTTTATATAGGTTTTCACAGTAAATCAATAGGACAACGGTTAAATTTCCTCTACCTTATCCATTTGACCCCATTATAAAGGATTTCTCTTATAGTGGTTACTTGGAGTCATTTAGGAGAACCCTCATGTGGGCCTTTTTGGTAGTATTTGGGCTTAATGAGTGGTGTCGTAGGCTAAGGTGATAGTGGATCTGTATCTCATGTGTGCTATACATAGTTGTTTATACCAGATCTTCAACAAATTACTAAATGGAATGGTATGTATATACAAGATCTTCAACAAATTACTAAATGGAATGGTAATTCTTTATGGTGTCTTTTATGACAAGGAATAATGTCAAGCCCTAGTTGTACATCACATGGCCTTGGTAGTATTTCATTCAAGTGTACTTTTACTTTGTTGATATTATTGCATCTAGTGTTTACTTGTAGGATAGCATCCAATGAATCCACTTAAAAGAATATAAAAGAGGTATAAGGAAATAAACCACTCTCTAATGTAATAAGTAAGGTAATTAATATATATATTTATGATTCTTGTTGACATTTTTCACTTCAAATTTTCAAACTTGCCTTACTACAAGATTTAATAATGAGTTAAAATATAGAGCTACCTCCATGGTTAGTAAAATATTATGGCCCTTTTCAATTTTAAGGTATGAGGAGTTTTCCCCACAATTATGAAATTGGGTTGAAGTACAATTTCCTTTTTTTTGTGGTATGGGGAACCAGTTGTAAAACACTTTTATGAATTCATATATTACTATAATACAATTTATTTCATCCTAGATGATGTCATGATGGAATAATTCCACTAAATTTTGATAGAATATGCATTGAATTGATGTGAAAGCCTTGGAAAAGGCATGCTTGCACCCTTCAAAAAACTTTTGAAACTATTTTCTGCAACATAGGATCATAATTTTTAAAGTTGGCTTCGCATCATTGAATAAATAGAGGGGATATATTTGTTGTAGAAAATTATAAAAGTGACTTGAATCAGAAAAGGATAATAGTAGTGAATACTCTATTCTTGTTAATGAGGATCAAGAAGTGGAATTGAAAGGGGATACTTCTACTTGTATGGTTAAATAAGTTGAATCAATTAAAGTATAAGGAAATAAAAAATAATATATTTATTATGAAATCATAAAACAAAAAATAATTGAAGAAAAAAGAATTTAAAACAAGAAAAAAAAATAAAGAATGAGATATGAGGAGAGACTTGATAACATGATAATTGAAGAAACCCCACACCCTTCTCTAGGTGAAAGCACAAGTTAAACATGTTAAACTCCCTTGCAAAAAAATTATCTCCATCACACATCTAGCAACTATTTGGAGGAGGATATAGCCAAGTATTCTATTTAAGAATATGGTGAACATAAAGAAATTGAAAGCATTGAAGCATTCATAAAACTTGGTAGATGGAAATGGGATACAAGTTAATGTTACATATAGTGTTGTCATTGATGACAACAAGGTAGCATTGATGTCAAAGGGAATTTTCCAAGTTAACAACAGCATTACTCATGAGCCAAAAGAAGAAATATGACAATTGTATATCTCATGTACTCTCATTAGATAGTGTAAAAGGGAGTTTGAATTTTATTGAGTCTCTCACAAGGTTATGATTCCCCAATGATCCTATAAAAACCATGGTTTTGTACCTCTTGTCAAGGCCATTCTTGTAGTATATCCCACTCTAAAAAAATCCTCGTGGATGAGAAGCTATGGAATTGAAAATCAACATTATTGCAAGGTAACAAATTTAAGGGAAAACCCCTAAATATTAATTTGTTAAATAGTGCACACCTTTGGGATATTTGCACTGATTGTCAGACTAACATGTATGAAATTTAACATCATTAATGTTTTATCATGCCTTCACTAATCATTTAACTCCAACAGTTGAATAATAAATGTATGGTAGAGATCATAACAACTTACACTATATTTAACATGGGTTGTTGGCTTATCCTGCATGAACATGTGGTGGTCAACTGAAGAATGATGACGTATATGCACAATCAAAGACAATTAAACATGGAAACAAATGGTTTGGTGTAACACCTTCCTCACTCATCTGCCCATGTAACTACCCAATCGAGGTAAATATGCTATGAGAGGCTACTATGATTGGATTTGACATCCTATACAACCTTAAGGAAGTGGAATTGATCACTAGTATAAAATTATGAAATTAGTGACTAGGTGACTAAAAATGTTAGTCACCACAACTTTTCCAAGTGAAATACTACCAAAAATTTAGCAATATTAAAAG
The DNA here is from genome assembly GCA_000404065.3 of Pinus taeda. Taxonomy (NCBI): domain Eukaryota; kingdom Viridiplantae; phylum Streptophyta; class Pinopsida; order Pinales; family Pinaceae; genus Pinus; species Pinus taeda. The sequence goes on along the minus strand of APFE030198766.1, from coordinate 49,979 downwards.
AACTAACTAAAAAAGACTAACATAAATGACTAATTTAGTCTAGGAAAAAAAAATATGACTACCTAACAAAAACTACAATAATATGAATTATTCATTTATGTTAGTCATTTTAATTGCATCACTCCAACAATCTAAACTTACAATTCATAGGGGTTTCAAAAGTTGTTTTAGATTGGGTGAGAGGTTATACTTCCTTGTACACTTCTTTGTTGGATCAAACGATGATTAAAATTATGGAGCTTATTAGAATCCTTAGGGTCATATCATTTGATCACATTCATAGCGAATCAAATTCAAAGGTTGACAAATTATCAAAAAGGGAAGTGGGCCAACACCTCCTTTTGCAACACAACATGACCACCTATATATGTTGCAACAGCATTTCCAACTTATTTAGCTGGTTTCACATATATTTCACATTTCTTCTTCATCTTGCAAAGTGGTAGTGCTAAGAAAGGGTATGAACTTTGATCAAAGAATTTTCACTTAGTACCACTACCAAATTTCCTTCATGCAACTTGCATGATGATAAATGGATGAAATTTGAATGTTATAAACATGTAAGTAGTCCACATTCAACTTTTTTGTCTTCATTGTTCTTAGTAACAATGACAAGTTTGAATATTTACTTCGTTTATCATCGCAAACACATTACTCTTTGTTGTCCCAAACATAGCTAATATTGTTGGTGTATGATCTCTTAATTGTGGAATGGTCCCTTGATGATGATAACAAACTCTCAATCTCCAATGCTCATGAATACAATGAATGAATGATCTAATGCCTTAATTGTATAGACAATTTATTATTCATTTTCTATTTTTATTGTGCCATTGTATATATGCTTCACTAGTATCTCATGCTATATGGTTAACTGAGCAAGCTTTATCTTTCATTTCTCAAGTATAATTTGGTGGAATGAATAAGCATAGTTGTGTAATTAAAATCATTCAAAATTTGGTAATAATTCATAGTTTGTTTGACTATTCACACACTTATCCCTCACCTTTTACTTTGAGAGTGAGTAGTGTCAAATCACTAGTGTTTGTTGAGGAACGTCCTTGCATTACTCAATGACCTAGCTTAGTTTGATATTTCAGGATTCCCCCTAGATAAGGATATCCTTCTTGTAGTCTAAAGAGTGAAAGAAGGCCACCAAGGTGACATTGGGTAGCTTGCTTGATGGGTGGGGTCAAGACATTTTTTCTATGAGAGTGTTTGAGTGGAGATACAATTTAGAAAATGCTTACAAGAAAATTAGTTTCCTTTATTTTCCATCACCTAAACTAGTTCCAACAAAATGATGCTCTTTTAATAAAATCTAATTTTGATAAATAATTAATTCAATAAAATTAAAAGATAAGATGATTATTATTATTGTTATTTTTTTGTATATGAGAGAATAGACAACTATAACATGTTTGTACTTAAGGATCATTTCTATCCACTAACACAATCACCTCCAAGTGTACCCACATTGCCTGACACGTGGCATAGTAAGCTAATCGAAGTTTAAACCAATAACATCATAAGAAATGCCTTAAAAACTAATTCTATCATCAATTAATCTACACCATGGGGAAAATTAAAAATTACTTTTAATATTAAAAAATATAGCGAATTTATTTTATTTGAAAATCAATTTTAACATCTAATTTGAGGAAACTCTCTAAAACAAAATTAAATGGGAAAAATGTTAAGCGAAATAAGTTGGGGTAAATTATAAAAATAAAAAGAAGTTAGGTGAAATATAAAATTAATAATTAGAATCATAATTAATAATTCAAACATATTACTCATAATTTACCAAGTGTGAGAGGCATAAAATATCTTCATATACGAACCTTTTTTAAAGTGAAAAGAGATTTGATCCCCTCTACCCCTTGGTAAATCCAAAATTAAGATCTAAAATTAACATAGATACAAGCTAGTTTTATATCAAATTATGTAATTGAAGGTAAATAATTATTATTTTAATGAAAAGTTACTTTCAAAAATATTTGTAATTTCCTCAATTTTAAAATAAAGTGAGCCTAGTTCCATCTTAACTCAAGATCTATCAAGCCACCAAAGGGATCACATCTCTTAAGGTGAAAACGTATTTTTTGAGTGAAAAACTTGACGAAAGGTTTGTAACTCTAGAGATTTAATCCCTCTAGATGCTTGATAGATACAGAGTTAAGATGGATGGTCATGTGCAACCAAAGAAAATCTAACGAACATATGATTAATTTTATCAATAATACATAAATTCATCTAATATTAATATAGTCATTTTAAATATGCTAATATGTCTCAAATTAATCTGTATATTTAAATTTTAAATTTTCTAGGTTGCCTCACTTTCTTGTGATGATAATAACTTTAATGATGAAAGATGATGAAATATAAATTTTGAATGTAAAGGGACAATGTAATAGTGTTGAATGATAGAAAATGTGAATAATAAGAATATAGTCAATTACAAATGGTCTTCATTGCGGTTAAGCTAAAACTATTTTCTTCTATTATTCTTATTGCCACCCTTTCTATGTTTGTCATCTTTTCATATTGATTGTCATATTTTCATATCAATTATATGAAAAGGATAGGTTAAACCATAAACCATTTAAATCTTTAGCTCAATCTATTATAGTAAACAACATTCCTTGTCTCTCCTTCTCTCCAATATTAATAGGTTGAAATACTATAACACAAAAATCAATGTACAATGTCAACAATTTTTTATGCTTACAGGGAAATCAATGCACAATGTTAATCCAATCACATTAAAATTAATGTACCATCATACGTCCAATTACATCAAAACAAAAATAAACATTTACACTGAAATTAATGAGTCTAATGCAAGCAATCAAATAAGATTAGAAATCAGAATTTACACTCAAAGAAATTCATCTAGTGCACATAAGGAAATTGGATTATAAACCAACATCTACACTGAACTTAATGCACCTAGTGTAAGTAAGCAAATATGATTATAAAGCAACATCTACACTGAAATCAATGCATGTAGTGCAAGAAATCAAATATGATTAGAAATCACCATCTACATTGAAATTAATGCATTTAGTACAAGAAATCAAATAAGATTAGAAATCACCATTTACACTAAAATCAATGCATCTAGTGCAAGCAATCAAACATTATTAGACATCAACATCTACATTGAAATCAATGCATCTAGTGCAAGCAATCAAATAGCAATAGAAATCACCATCTACAATGAAATCAATGCATTTAGTGTAGGAAATCAAATAGGATTAGAAATCATCTACATTTAAATTAATGCAACTAGTGAAAGCAATCAAATATCATTAGAAATTAACATCTACACTAAAATCAATGCATATAGTGCAAGAAATCAAATTGGATTATAAATCACCATCTACACTGAAATCAATGTATCTAGTGCAAGAAATATTCTTCCCTCTCCCCCACCCCATATATATCTATATCTTCCTCCATCTCTCCTTATTTTCCACTCTATCTCAACCCCCCAAACACACATGTTATTTCACTTCATATCTATCAATCTCTTTGTCCCTCCCTCCCTCTCTCCATCTCTCTCTTCTTTCCTAATCTAAAAAGGGGAACTAAAGGCTTATTGTCATGCTTACAAGAACCTCTCCCACTCCAAAGCTTATATATTCCCTAGATCTATACTTATGAATGATAATTGCAAAATTAAAAATGCTTTAAAGAGGTATATTCTTATGTTTGTTTTTAAATTGTTCAAGTGCTCGTGTATATTTGCTTATGTTGATATTTAAACACACATAACAATGAAGAAAGCAGTAAATCAACAAACACATAAGACAATATTATAATTAAGAGTTCACTTAAACCTCTTGGGCTACATCTTTGTGAGCTCTAGTTAACTTGACTAGGCTCTTTGGGATTATGGTAATCTTTCTTTTACAAGTTCCACACTCAACTTCATTGGTTTACAACTGAACCTATGCATTTAGAATACCATCTTATCCCTGGTTGTCCATACTCTACAAATAGATCTAGGCTTCTCTGGACTAGACTCCTTCAATCAGTGCTTTGATCTATCTTGAGCTCTAGCTTGCACCAACTCCCTTAGAATTCTTTTACTATCTCTGGAATTCCTTCTTCTATCTTCAACACACTTTGGACATTAGCAATAGCTTGATCATTTGATCTCTTTGTTGTTTTGAAACTTCATTACCACTCGATGGCTCTTAGAAGTCCTCAGGATTTTCTAAACTCCATCTCAATGGATTCAGTAGTCCCCTAGAGTCACCTTGACTATTGGAACCTTGCGAATGAACATTGTCTCTATTCTCTGCAACTACCTCCAACCTCTGGCGGCCTCTACTTCTACTCTCACCTCTAGCTCTTGGCTTTGGCCCTCATCTCTGCCTCTCATGAGCTTCTAGTTTTGCTTGATCTCCAACTACCACTCTACTTCTGAGTCACCCCGAATCCATAAACTGCATCCTGTGGGCTTACACTTAGCATTCAAGAATCTCTGAGCCTCTTGGGCTTCTTTGCGCTTCTCATGAGCATAACTTTCCTCTCTATGTAATCAGTAGTTCACTCAACATCCAAGAAAATCTCAGCAACCTTCAATAACTTTGTCAATTGTGCTCTCTAGCCTTTGTGGAATCCTCCGACTCTGTGGCTTCTATCCATTCCTCTGTCCCTAAGCATGAGAAATCATTACGTTGTAGCTCTTCAACTCTATGTGCTTCATAATGCATCCTTGCTATAGAAATTCCCACTCATAGCGTGGCACATGTTTGATGGTTGTTTCCAAATGGAAATGAACCGACAGCCATTTCCAGCATAAATTATGAAAATAGCCAATATAACGGAATACAAAGGAATTATGATGAAAATTCGTTCATGAGCCTTAAATTTCAAACTTCAAATGGAATAAAATCACATCTATAACCATCTTGGTTACATCTTGTCATCACAAATTGCAATCGCAGAGGCAGAATGCTTAAAACCCAAGAAATGGCCAATTACATCGAAATACAAAGAAATCTCGTAAATTCGTATTTCAAAATTTATGAAATCACAGCTATATACCTCATTGGGTCTATGATTTATCACAAGTCCCAATGGCATGGCTCTTTTATATGGCTGTGATCCCATTCACTGATCTCCTATCGCTGATACCGGCATTGTCACATTTCGGCATATCACATTGTCGCATGTCAACGACCCTTTGTATTGTTGTGATCCACCGATCACCTATCACCGATCGGGGATATCGGTGCATCACATATTGCTATCACAATAGTGGTGAGGGTCTTCCTTTTGACTGTGCCAATCATCGATCCATCGATTTGTCAATCACAATCACAATCACTCATTGTAATCACTAATCGCCTGCCTAGGTTTCTGATATTGCATCAAGGCCTTCCTCCGATGCGATATATTGGAGATCACTATCGGGGAGTCCTTCCACCTCTGTTTAAGTCCCTCCTTTGACATTTTCCAATGCGATTTCCTTAAAGATCCTTTAAGTCCATTTTTATAGGAAATGTCTCCTTTTCTAAGGATAATGGGCAAACTTCTTTTTGCAATAACTCCTTCATTCGGAGTACATTTTCACCCATTCAAATTGCAATAGATTCAGATTGAAAATATCTACACAATGAGACTATTTGTAAGAGCATCTTTTGACATTCATGTTCCTCTGTGAGGAAGATTTTTAGACTTAGAAGAATATTAGTAGATCCATTTTGTATGATTTCCTCTCTTCACTTTCCATCTATATCTCTATCTCCATTTGCCTCTCTATATCACTGCCAAAACATACACTCTATTTCTTCAATCTATCTACGTATCCCTTCCACCTCCTCTCCCTTTGTCTGTATGTCTCTCTCTCTCTCTTTATCTCTCTCTCTTACCCTTCTCTCCCTCTCTCTACATCCTCTTTATCACTCCTTCTCTCTCTCTCCACCTTTATCTCTATATTTCTTTCTTCCTACCTCTCTCCCCATCCAACTCCATCTCTCTTTCCCTCCCTCACTCCACTCTCTCACATCCTATCTCTCTCCCTTCCTCTCTTTCTCTCTCTCTCTCTCTTAGTCTTCATCCTCCAAATTTGTTACTATATCCCTCCCTCTCTCCTTCTTTGTCTTTATCTCAACCCCAAATATACACACTCTCCCTCCATCTCTCCATTGTTACTCCCTCTCTCCCTCTCCACTTCTCACTCTCTATGTATTTATTCTTCCCTCCCTCTCTCCCCCTCCAACTCCATCTCCCTATCCATCCATTTGTCCTCCTCTCTCCCTCCCTCTCTCCTCCTCTCTCTCAAATCTTCTCTCTCATACTTCCTCTTTCTCCCTTTCTCTCCTACCTCCATCTCTCTCTTTCTCTCACTCTCTCTCTCTCCCTCTCCCTCTCTCTC